>JASAMX010011219.1:0-34741 GCA_030248175.1 Microlaimidae sp. YZB2_3 | reverse complement strand
GTATTGCTTAAAACTATGTGGTTATAGACAGAAGCAGTGTGGCATTTGAAAAACACATTTTGAGCTTAAAATTTTTTTCCCATAAATTGGTTTTCTGCATAATATTCTGGCCCGTTATTTTATTTATTGACTGTTAACTAATATAGCCTGTGATCGTTCATTTACGATATCTCTATCTTCTAATGTTGCCCATTAAAAATTGCTAGGAATTTGCAGCCGTGAATCAAGAGAACTCGGAGCCCATAAGAAAAAAAAATCGAAAAAAAAAAAACTTACGGGATATATATTTTTTAGCAATTTTTGTCTTTCGCCTCCAGGTGCCAATCTCGGAGCTCCGACCCACCCAGTCAAGGCTTTAAGTTCACAATTTTTGCTTCAAATTCCAGCTCTAGGTCTCTACTGGCTCCTGTTGATTTTAAATCATCAATTTTCTTTTAAATCTAATAATTTTTGAAGTTAAAAACGTAGGTAGGCGATTAGGAAAATGCATAGTAAAAAAAAATCTAAATTTAAAAAGATCAACTCTTGTGATCAAGCATTTGAAAAAAACCACTGATCTCGTAAGGATGGCACCATACCCAAAATACTCAAACATTTATTTAATTACAATTAAATATTTTTGTCTTTTTTATGTTTTACTATTGTAGTAATAAAATAAAATAAAATAAAATAAAATCCACATGATGAGGGAAAATATTCTGCGTGCAAAATGTTTATTTTTGGGAACAACTGTGTTGAAAATGTTGAACAACAAGCAGCTTAATAATTACCGGACACTTTTATGTAAGAATTTTTCATAGATATTTTCATTGTTGCAAAATAAAAAAAAAACATTTATTATAATCAATTGTGTTCACCAAACTTTGTGAAAAAAATATGAATCTCGCCGCTGTATTTATTTAGTAAAGTATGTCATAAATGTTTGGAACTTTCGATTTTGTTCTCGTAAAAAAATGTAATTTGATGCTATAACAAAACGATTTAAGCATATAAAAATTGTGCAAATTTTCGTTTTTTCTAATTGTTTTAAAGTGGTAGGGATTTTTATTTCATACAAAATTTTTACAAAAAAAATAAATATTTTTGCAAAAAGAGTACATGTTTGATAAATTTTATCAAACAGCATCAATTCGCTTTTGTATTTCATTTTTTTTATTATTTGAAAAAATAAAAAAGTACATTGTTGAAACGAAAATTTTGAATTTGACAAATTTTTACTGAGAACCCTTATAAAAAATTAGTTTAACAAAAAATTTACATTGATATTTTCAGTTCGCGATTTTGGTACAAAAGGACTGTTTGTTTAAATTGATAAACCTTTTCTTAAAAGTATATTTAAACATTTTTGCTTAAAAATTAGTTATTTTTTACCAACGATAAATTTAATAACTATAAAAAGCTAATTAGTTCATCACAATTCCGAATTTTGCGTAGTTATCAATTCAGCTTTACTTTTTTAGGCAATTAAAAAAGATGTTTAAAACACATTTTGGTCTTATTTCGTAAAAATTGTTTGTAATTATTAATGAATAAACGTATTTTTTTCTTCGGCAATTCTCTTAATTAGACAGTATATTAATAAAACTACGTTCATTTTATATTATAAAAAATTAAAATTTTGTAAATTCCGTAATTCCAAAAAAAATTTTAAATAAAATTTTTTTAGATTTCGTATTTTTTTATTTTAGATTATTTTCGTATTTTTTTTTAAGTTTTAGATTTTGTATTTTTTTATTTTCGTATTTTTTCACACGGTATTTTTTTAGATTTCGTAAATATGTGCAGGAATCAGACAAACATCTCTCGTTTTTGCGATGAGGGGTTTAACCCTTTCTGATTGTATGAACGTCTTCAAAGCAGGTGTATATCGCGTCTGGTATAACAGAGTTGGCGCTGGGTTGTCGGAATAACAGAGAAAAGTGCAAAGACACGAATTTTAGTCTTCAGCGCATTGGTGAAGCCGCAACTGATTTCATATATATCTTAATGATTGTAAATTAAAAAACGCATTCAAATATTCCTTATTTTATTGATTAAAAAAATATGCACGTAATTGTGGAATTTACGGAATTTACAAATTTTTAATTTTTTATATTGTGAAATGAACGTAGTTTTATTAATATACTGTCTAATTAAGAATACCAAAGAAAATTATGCGTTTATTCATTAATAATTACAAACAATTTTTACGAAATAAGCCCAAGATGTGTTTAGAACATCTTTTTTAATCCCCTAAAAAAGTAAAGCTAAATTAATAACTACGCAAAATTTGGAATTGTGATGAACTAATTATTTTAGTCGTTAAATTTATCGTTGGTAAAAAATAACAAAGTTTTAAGCAAAAATGTTTAAATATACTTTTAGGAAAAGGTTTATGATTTTAAACAAACAGTCCTTTTGTACCAAAATCGCAAACTGAAAATATCAATGTAAATTTTTTGTTAAACTAATTTTTATAAGGGTTCTCAGTAAAAATTTGTCAAATTCAAAATTTTAGTTTGCACAATGTACTTTTTTATTTTTGCAAATAAAAAAAATAATGAAATACAAAACAAATTGATGCTGTTTGATAAAATTTATGAACATGTCCTTTTTTTGCAAAAATATTTATTTTTTGTAAAAATTTTGTATGAAATAAAAATCCCTACGACTTTAAAACAATTGAAAAAACAAAAATTTGCACAATTTTTATATGCTTAAATCGCTTTGTTATAGCATAGAATTACATTTTTTACAACAAAATCAAAAGTTCCAACATTTATGACATACTTTACTAAATAAATACAGCGGCTGATTTATATTTTTCACAAAGTTTAGTGAACACAATTGATTATAATAAATGTTTTTTTTTTATTTTAGCAATGAAAATATCTATGAAATTCTTACATAAAAGTGTCCAGAAATTGTAAGCTGCTTGTTGTTCAACATTTACAACACGCAGTTCCCCCATATAAACATTTGCACGCAGAATATTTTCCCTATAATATGAATTTATTTTATTTTATTTTATTCTACAACAATGGTAAAACATAAAAAAGACAAAAATATTTAATTATACGTAAATAAATGTTTAAGAATTTTGGGTATGGTGCCATCCTTAGATAAGTAGTTTTCAAATGCTTAATCACAAGAGTTAATCTTTTTAAATTTAATGTTCTTTTACTATGCGTTTACTAATAACTTACCTACGTTTTTATTTAGAAATTATTAAATTTAGAAGAAAATTAATGATTTAAAATCGACGGAGCCGTAGAAACCTAGAGCTGGAAGTTGAAGCAAAAAATTGTGAACTTAGAGCCTTAACTGGGTGACTCGGAGCTGCAAGTTTGGAACCTGGAGCCGAAAATAAAAATTGCTAAAAAATATATCTGGCCTAAGCAAAGCCTAACCCAATTTTTTTTCTTATGGGCTCCGAGTTCCCTTGATTCACAGCTGCAAATTCCTAGCAATTTTTAATGGCACCATTAGAAGATGAGTATCGTAAATAAACAAAGACAGCTATATTATTAACAGTCAATAATAAAATAACGGGCAGAATATTATGCAGAAAACCAATTTAGATAGAAAAACTTTTAAGCTCGAAATGTGTTTTACAAATGCCACACTGTGTGTTGTGTGCACAGTGGCTTTACGTGGGTAGGGGGAACCAGGCCTTTACCATGTGGTCATTGCGGCCTGGCCCACCACAACCGCAGGTCTAAGCTTATCTTTTCAACACAGTTTGGCCAAAACCAAAAGATAAGCCCTCCTACGGTAAGGTGCATTCTTGCATAACGCAGACTTAAGCAACTGGTGTAAGATAGATAGGGTTCTCCCTCCCTCCAACCCAAAAGGAAAGAGAAGAAGATGGAAAACACAGAAATAAACGAGAAAAAAGAGGGCTAACTAAGTCAGTTAAAAAAAGCACCCAAAGTGCAACAAAACGTAAGTAAACTTTTAAATCTTATATATATATATAAGATTGTTATTAAAACTAGTCTTTACATAATATATGTTTTTCCACATGAATAATACTCTATAGTATCTACAGCTTCCCATTTTTTGCGTTCCAAAAAATCCCGAAATTCACCGTTTAGAAAAATTTTTGCATCTTCTGCAGTCTCCAACTAAAAACAATAACATTATTTTGACAGCTCATAGCATATAGAGAAAAAAATTCTAGCAATTAAAATATAATTTGATAAAAATTATTTTGATTTCACGGTTTATTTTGGCTTCTATAAAAATTGAATTAAAATAAGACAGTAAGAACCGCCCAATAAAAATTTAATGGTATACCTGTTATATTAGTTTTTAGGGCAGTTTTAAATGTTTTATTTTTTAAAAATCTTCAAGAATACACCATTAAATTTAAAAAGTATTACGGTAAAACTAATAGACAACTTAAAAATGAACTTAAAAACATAAAATTTGTTATTAACTTGAATATTTTGAAAGATATAGTAATAAAAATAGAAGGTGTCGAATTTCTTTGTTGTTAAAGGATTCTATTTGTTTATACATAAACGTAAGAGGTTTTGTTTTAAAAAACTATTTCAAATACTTTATTTGGTCATTTTTAGTGAGAAAATAGTGAAAATGGTACATGTACCCAGTATATACTTATTTAATGTTTAATCTGCCGCCAAAATTTGGAGAAGTTTGCCAACATTTTTGCCTAAAATTCGCGGTCTAAGCCAAAAAATCGCATTTTGTTTGTACGGAAAAATGCAATATTTCAGCAAATAACGCACCAATCTTAGTTTTCAAGGCATCAAATGAAAGTAGAAAGTTTTTTCTTTGTTTGAGTGCATTATTTAAAACTTATATTTTTTTAAACATGCATTAAGCAATTTTTTAAGTACAGAATCATCGTATTTACTCAACCACTCAAGATATTTAAGCAAAAAAAAATTTTGTGGGCTATTTGGGGCAGAGGTGTAGTTCTTACAAAAAATTAACGAAATCAAAAACAAAAAGTTTGACTTTGTATATCGCACCTTTAAGATCGAAAATAAAATTATAAAAATGTTGATTTTTTTGCTTTAAATAACCCACACAAAAATTTGACAAAATTTTACTTTTGCCAAAAGAAGTCGTAAACTATGACCACAATTGGCAATATTTTTTAACTCTTCTTGATCGTATTCCGGCCCACAGTTGTATTTTTTTAATGTTTTTAAATGATCGTGAATTCCTTCAATGTGTTTTTGCAACCCTAATCGAAACAGGGTCCCAATAGAGTTTATAACCTCCACTTGAATGTTTACGAAATTCTAAATAAAAAAAATAATATTAACACAAAAGAAGATTACTACAAAGCAAAAACTTTAAAAAAAATAGATCTAAAGTTATCATGGGTTTGTTAAAGACAGAATAAAACAAACTTAAGTTACAAAACTTTTCAATTGTTTAAAAGAAAAATAAGAAGACAGAGAAACCTACAAGCAGAAATGGATAAAATTCATTAATGAAAATTTTGTTTATGTAGTCCATGCTCATTGTGCTTGTTTTTTCAAAATAAAAATCCTCCTTGTCTTGCCAAAACCACTCATACATCCATTTCGTGCCAATAAGACGCTTAATGTACAAATCATATTGGTTTAAGTGATGCGCCAAGTCACTTAAACCTCTGGTCAACAGATTCTTTACTATTTCTTCATTTACAGGTGAGGAGCCTGTGTCGGGGTCTAAAAAAACGTTTTAGCGGATTTTTGTTAATTTTATTGCAAAAAAATACAAAAAAGCCCCATTTATACTTAAAGGAGCGGTATACCAAATCATGGTGTTTTTTTTCGCTTGGTTTTTGGTATCAATCGATGTGTCAGGTTTTAATGAGTAAAAAATTGTATTACAAAAAAATTAATTTTCAGCGGTTGCCTAGATATTATCGCTTCATTATTCCATCAATTTTTTTGCCGCTCAGTCAGCCAAACAACAGTAAATATGTACGCCCGATGAGAGATTAAAAAAACCCTGCCAATATTGAACTGAACTCAAAATACATCAAATCGTTTATTTAAAATAAAACATTATAACTGCAATATAATAAATAAAAAGACACGGAAATTAGTATAATTAAAAATTTTGCATCTTTTCATAGCAAAATTTGCATATAAAATATCTTAAATACATCTGGATTTTTACGAGAAAGAATGCGTTTGCAAAGTCTAATGTAAGCAAACCAAACACACCGTGGCTGGTGTTTGGTAAAAAACAAAAAATTATCTGAAATAACCAAGCGATATTCCTGCTAATATCTGAAAAATCGCTGAAAATTAATTTTTTTGTAATACAATTTTTTACTCAGTAAAACCTGACGCATCGATTGATACCAAAATCCAAGGGGGAAAATGCGCCATGATTTAGTATACCGCACCTTTAAGAGTAATTTATTTAGGCTTTTAAGAAAGATAGCTACGCATTGGACAGTTCATTGAGTAAAAACTTAAGTTTTATAAAGGTATTAAAATTTTTTAACCCTGATAGTACAAATTCTAACAACAAATAAAATCTAGCTGACCTCGATAATTAAAATATTGAATCGACTATTTAACAGTAAAACTATAAAAATTTTTAAACCAAAGCGGTTTAACAATAAAGATTAAAACCCTAATTTAATAATTAGTTATCAAATTTTTAAATTTGGAACTCAAATGCAAATTTTTAAGGGCTAAAGTTAAGTAATTTTGTATATATGTAAAAAGGTAGAATTTAAAAATCGTGCGTTTTTTAGACGTCATAACTGCACAATTTTAATTGGTCCGCTCATGTCTGCATACTAATTTACACGTCAGTCAGATATGATTCAAACAAGTTTTTTGATTAATGTATTAAAGCATAAAAAAAATAGAAAATGTTTTGGCCAAAGTTTAAAATCAAAATAATGTACCCAGATATTTTAATATTTGAATGAAAAACAGAATTATAAATCAATATAACATTTTTTAGTAATAGTAATAGCAATTTTTATGTAGTTTTTTTTTATTTTAAGGTAGTTTTATGTTAATTTTTTTTGTGATTAGGCCTAAATTATTTTCCTTTAAAAAAAGTTATTTTAACTTTTTTAAAGGAAAATAATTTAGGCCTAATCACAAAAAAATTAAAATAAAACTACATTAAAATAAAAAAACTACATAAAAATTAAACTATTATAAAAAATGAATAAACCACTAAAATAAATTAGTTGTTAGATAGAATATTAAGGCACTTATTTAAAAGTTATTGGCATCTTTAAAATATAGTAATTGCAATACAAGAAGGAAACGTAAGAGTGGTTCATCAGCCCATTTAATAAGTGTGGCGCGGCGCTCATCTAATTTTTTCAATTGAATTGAAAGTTATAAATGAAAATTCAATTAAAAAAATGTTGTTATAATATTGCAGCACAAAATAAATCACAACAAAAAAAATTATCCGAGCAACAAAATTTAGTTTCAAAAGTCGTATTAAAATATACCTTCGCAAGTGGTCGTGTTCCATTTCAACGAGTCCAGCGGATATGTTCTGGGAAGAGAGCAGGTAAAATTCAGTGGATACATTGTGGGTGTACAGAAAAGGGTGTCATAATTGTGAGGGCATGTTTCCATGGTGCTCCAAGGATAAGAAAAGTTAATATATTCAAACCAAAGTTGTAAACGAGCCAGGTAGGTTTAAACATGTACTTTTTTACATTTTTGTTTGTGAATTAAATTAACCCGTTCCCGTGATCGCCTTTTCCCAGTTGCGACAGTAAAATCTTCGTCTCACAATAGTGAAACCTTCGTCCCACGATGCTGTTATCTTTGTCCAAAGTGCTCACTGGGCCGTTCATTTACTGCACCTGGCGCGCACAAGGACACGTGCGCTTCTGCACTCTGTGCAAGTGGTGACTGTTTTTTTCTGTCTCACCTAGGTATGACCTAGGTAATACGTAGAGTTAACCGCGGTGAAGTATACAGCACAACTGCTTAAAGTAAGCTACCACCAACATGGGACAAAGGTTTGACAGTGGTTTGACGCAAATGTCACCGTGGTACTGAGGAAAACGTGATCCATGGAATCAGTTAACTTATTAGAAATAGTTATTAGTTAATTGAGAGCTAGAATACTATGTTGTTTTTTTTTTAAAGGATCAACATTAACATCTTTATTCTGAACAACGTTTTTTTCACTAACAAGACAACAAAATCTTTTTTCAGCCATCAAAAGAATTTTGCTGGACGAAATACAATGTATCATCATTGGATAGCTTATTCACGATTTTACCAAGTCATTGCGGTGTTCAGGGGGGCATGTAGAACTCAACTCATAGACGGATAAAAAAAATTAATTAAAAAAAATAAAAAACGGGAATTTAAAAAACTTTGAAAAAAATTTAAAACAAATACTGCAAAACAAGTTTGTAATTAATGTTTTGCTTATAAAACCAGTCATAACTCATAAACCTATTAAGCAATTGTAAAAAGTAAACTCTGATTTTACTCGTCAAACACTTTAAAATCTAATGGTGTTAACTATTTCGAAATTTTTTATTTGATTAATAAGTTAAAACTCTCTAATAATGCACACAATAGTTCATCAAAAATTATTTTGATATTATTAGTTCTCAAAGAATGTTACAAATAAATTATAAAGAATGTTACAAATAAAATGATAGTTTAATTGTAAAATTTAATTTATGATTTCTAGAGTTATAAGTAATTTTATATAGTTCTAAAGTTAAATCAACAAAAAAAACAACACCATTCTTTTATTTTAGTTTGTATATTTAAAGTTTTTTTTTGGTTAATTGGCAGTTAAGTTTCAACGCTGGATTTTTTAGACAATTTGAAGAGTAATTTTTGGTAGAAGTTTCAAATTTTGACGTTGGGTGCCGAATTTTATTTATATATTTTAAAGTTAACTCTAAGAAAATTTAGCGCTAAACGACAAATTTCATCAGCTAAAACAAAAAAGTCTTGCTTTGAGCTTATATAAAATTTGCAAAAGTCAAAATTTAAGCGTTAAATTTATTATTATATTAAAGATAAATTCTTCGGGGTGAAAATAAATGAGTGGTAAAGTAACCACTCGTTTTTTGAAAAAATATCACGTTCAGAGAAACACATGACGCAACTAAATAATAATTGGTTCTATAACCGCTGAAAACTTTTTTTTTAAATTTTTCTCGCTTAAGGAATTATTGTTTATTTCTTCCTGGCGTAGAGCGGGGACGCCCTTAATTTCAGCCTGGAAGACTTTAACTTTAGTAATATAATTTTGAAAATAAAAAATGAGGTTATTATTTGGTCGTCTTTAACATTAGCGCTATATACAAATTATCATAATTTTTTAAACAATAAATTAATTTTCAAGGTTCAATTATCATTTTATTCATAATATTCTTTAAAAACCAATAATATCAAAATAATTTTTGATCAACTATTGTGCAAATTATTAGAGTTTTAACTTATTAATCAAATAAAAAATTTCGGAATAATTAAAACGAAATGCAGCATTAAATTTTACAGTTTTTGAAAATTTTAATGATAGTTTACTTTTTACAATTGCTTTATGGGTTCGCGAGTTATGGCTAGTTTTATAAGCAAAATATTAATTACAAACTTATTTTGCAGTATTTGTTTTAAACTTATTAAAAAAATTTTTTTGTCTAAATTCCCGTTTTAACCGTCCATGTGTTGAGTTTCAGATGGCCCCCTGAACACAGCAATGATTTGGTAAATGTCTTAAGAAAATTGAATTTTTCACGAAAAAACATTCATAAGGACTAAAGATGCATTGAGCTGCTCACAAATGCTCAATACCAACTATTACTCACATATGTTTAATGTTGATGTTTTAAACATTTTTTGCCTTTGAACTAGCTAAAATTTTCGTCATGCGATTTTAATTTACGAACAAAATGCAAAGAGTAACAAAATGTTGTGTTGTAAATTAATCTATAGTAATTTAACAGCACATAGACAATTTCCTAATACACAATAAACTTTTCCTGTCTAAAATAGTTAAAAATATGTGTTCGGGGTTTTCAATTGTGGTAGCTTTATATTTAATGTCAGATTTTACATTAAACAATAAATTTGGCTTAAAGGAGCACTGTCACAAATCAAATTCCTGCATCGTCCAAATCGCACTGCTTCTTTAATACAAAATCTACCTAATTTCAATTTGGTATTTACAGTACTCCATTACAAGGCTACAACATTTTTAAATTTCAGCTCAATCGGTTCAGTATTAAAGCAGTAATGACTGCAAGTAAAACAAAAGATAAAACTTTTATTCCGTACGGCATTATTAAAGCTTTCGAGTTCGCCAGTACTCATCGTCAGTAGCAATTGTAAAACATTCTAAAAAGGCACATATAAGAAATATTTTAAAATGACAAATACTTATAAATTGAGGTGTGATAAAACAAATATTACAGCTTTGAAATATACTGACAGGGAAACTTTAAAAAATTTTATAAACCGTAAGAAAATACTAAAAATTTTTAGCGAAATAAAAATAATGAGAAAAAAATAAGAATAAAAATTATTACGTAAGAAAATAAAATATGCACTACAGATATTAGATATTAAAAAAATTACAAAACATGCAAAACATGAATGAAAAATTTTACAAAAAAAAACCATATTACAATATTTTAAAATAATGAGTTGAAAAACAGGAATTTTTTAAACATGATAAGACAATTACAATCATAATTTGTAAAAAGAAATGCAGAAATACAAAGAACGAAAAAATCACAGAAAAAAACCTAAATTATTGCTAAAAAATTTTAAAGAAAGCATTAAAACCATAAAACTAACAAAAAATATTACGTATTAAAATAAATGCAAATTGCATACTGGAAATCAGGGAAGAGCGCGGAGCGCTCTTTCCCTTATATTAAATGGGTTAAGTCACTGCGCGGTTAACCGTTGTTGATGGCGTCATCGAAAATCACAAAACCTTTAATAGTTTTTTAGCCAATTAAAAATCTAAACATTTTACATAACTAAAATATTACCCATATTTTTCTGATATTAAAAACCTAAAAACTTTTGCTAAACATGCCTGAATTTCATACTAATAAGCTTAATTTGCTTAAATTTTTTTTGTTTTTTTTTTGGGGTCCCCCAAAAATTTTTCCCTGTGGTAAATATTTGGAGCTGATTTTTTGCACGTAGATGCTAAATTGCCGCCTCACCTGAATTTTATTCTCGTATATGCTCTATTGCCCGTAGTTAAACCTCTGTTCATATGAAAAAGGACATTTTTTTTCGAAGTTACGCATTAGGTACTTGGGTACATGTGTGACACTTTTTTTCCTTACTGAATTACATATTAAGTAACTTCATTCAGTAATACACATTCTCTTGTGGTTATTTTTTTTTGGTTTAAATTATAATTCCTTAAATTTTTATAAAAATTACTAATTTTCAACGGGAAGAGCGAAAAAATATCCTTACCACTAATTAGCAGCCATATGGCAACAATAAAAATATTTAAAAAAATAAAATGAAATAAATCTTGGGTGACGTGTGAGCGCTGCGGGATAAAATGTTTCAATAGACGGAAATTTATCAAAATCGAAACAGAAAAAACTTTTTTATATGGAATACTATGAAGCTACAATCACTCCAAAAATTTAATGCGAGAAAAGACTGGTCTGGGTAACCTCGTAAAATTGTATGGAACCTGGAAAAATCATTTACAATGGTGTGGTTTTGTTGTTTAAAAATAAACCATCGATCCAGAAAAATCAAGCACAAAACAAAAGTCCAAATAAAGCTAATTTCTAAAAAAGTGGTTAAATCAGGTCTAACTAAAAAAAATTTAAACAGAAGAAAAACACACTATTTTATAGGGTTCTTTCAGGTTCCATACAATTTTACTGAGTTACCCAGACTTAATTTTTGTATAGTGTACTGCTTAAAATTGCATTGAAATTTTGAATATGAAAATAATTGTATTCATATCATGAAGAGACCATGACGTTTCTTTTAAAATGAGTAAATTTTTTAATGTTTTATATCTTTAATAAATGACATTGAATTCAATGCATTAAAAGGCGGAAATTCTAGCAAAAGACGAAACAAAGTTTCGAAAAAAAGCCTTATATTAAATGGAATAGTATAAAGCTACATAAGTCTAAAAACTAAATGCCAGAAAAGACTGAAACAAGTCTCTTTAAAACCTGTAAATTAATAACAGATTTTGTGAAATTTTCAGAAAAACAAAACCGAATAAAAACAATACGTGTAAAAGCTTTAGTTTGCGTTTTTTAACCATTAATAAAACTTAATTCAAATAAATTTCTCTCAAACTGGATTGACTTTTACATGAGTTAACCAGCTGTAAATACCACAGTATTAGTTAAGTCACACGTCGTGAAAACGATATAACGCAAGCGTCACAGTAACCATGAAAAATTTCTGTCAAAATAAGTTATCGCATTGCGCATTAAATTTTGTAATTTATCATTATTTTCGTATAAAGCAAAACATACCGCCATATTAACGGCTTTTTAAAATCAAATATCAAGTTCTAAATCCGAAAAACATTGAAAAATTCAGATTTAATATAAGGCGACTTTTCCTTTAATGTTTCTATTTAGTACATAAAACAAATTAGCTGTCAATGTATTTGTTAAATTAAAAGTCGCCTTATATTAAATCTGAATTTTTCAATGTTTTTCGGACTTAGAACTTGATATTTGATTTTAAAAAGCCGTTAATATGGCGGTACGTTTTGCTTTATACGAAAATAATGATAAATTACAAAATTTAATGCGCAATGCGATAACTTATTTTGACAGAAATTTTTCATGGTTACTGTGACGCTTGCGTTATACTTTTTTTGTATCTGTTTCACGACGTGTGACTTAATTAATACTGTGGTATTTACAGCTGGTTAACTCATGTAAAAGTTAATCCAGTTTGAGAGAAATTTATTTGAATTAAGTTTTATTAATGGTTAAAAAACGCAAACTAAAGCTTTTGCACGTATTGTTTTTATTCGGTTTTGTTTTTCTGAAAATTTCACAAAATCTGTTATTAATTTACAGGTATTAAAGAGACTTGTTTCAGTCTTTTCTGGCATTTAGTTTTTAGACTTATGTAGCTTTATACTATTCCATTTAATATAAGGCTTTTTTTCGAAACTTTGTTTCGTCTTTTGCTAGAATATTATTATTAAGAACCGGTTTTTCGTTTTTTATGGCTATGCTATGCTTTCTTTAGACAAAACTCGCTACTGTCAGACGTTAAAATACAAAAATCTCGTGCAGACGGCGTGGACAGAGAAGTACAAATTAAAGACATGGTCATAAATTTTTGATTGTTTCAGAAGGATACTACGTCCAGTAGTTCTGAAACTTATCGCCGTGTTCGAAATTCTAGTAGATAAATGTCGGACTTTTTGCCAGACATAAACTAAATCGCATCCGTTGAACTTAAAATTATAAATTACTCAAGATCTTAGCTCAGGAGGGATACGATCTTTAAACGGAGTGTTTCAAGCTATATAGGAATTTGATTTGTAACACAGTAACAGAATTCACGCTTCTTTAATGTAAAACATGGACAACTAAATGAGGGACAACTAGTTTTTGACTATAGCTGACACGGACTACTTGTATATTAAATTTTTTTCCAATTCGTTCACAACTTTAATTCATACTGAGCACCCAGAAATGGAAGTAAAATTGCCTTTATATATTTGTCAACCGATACTTTGCATAATCCAAAAAGGTAACTGCCTTCATAAATCCCTTAAAAATATAATAGAACAGTTTAAATGTCAACCGATACTTTGCATAATCCAAAAAGGTAACTGCCTTCATAAATCCCTTAAAAATATAATAGAACAGTTTAAATGTCAACCGATACTTTGCATAATCCAAAAAGGTAACTGCCTTCATAAATCCCTTAAAAATATAATAGAACAGTTTAAATGTCAACCGATACTTTGCATAATCCAAAAAGGTAACTGCCTTCATAAATCCCTTAAAAATATAATAGAACAGTTTAAATGTCAACCGATACTTTGCATAATCCAAAAAGGTAACTGCCTTCATAAATCCCTTAAAAATATAATAAAACAGTTTAAATGTGCGGTATACTAAATTGTGGTGAATGTTTTTTGTGTTTTATTTATTACCAATCGATGTACTAGGTCGGGTTAAAAAAGTTTGTATTAGACCGAAAACTAATTTCCAACGGTTAACGAGTTATAACAAGAATACCTCTTGCTTAAAATGAATGCTTTCAATTAAAGCGTTTTCTACTGATATATTGATTAGTATTAAGTAAAAAACAATAAAAAATACACCAAGAATTAGTATACTGAATAGTTAATCACTTAGAAAGTTTCTCAGGAAGCAACCGAAGTTTTGTTGAGCTAAATAAAATTATTTTTTACAAAATTTCTCCTATAAAAAATACAGATTGGATAAAATATAAAAATAATAATAATAAATCTGTAATTTTGTTCTAAAACTTTTTTATTAAAATCTTTTAATTAAAATTTCTCAGTATTAAGTATCTAATTAGCATAACGAAATTTGGTTCAGCAGTCCCGCTATGAAACAAAATGCCTCTAATATTATTTTGCAATTTATAGAAATACTTTTTTTGAAACTTAAATAATACAAATAATAAACATCTATTTCAAAAATTTGAGCTGTTTTATGTATAGACTAGTTCTAAATAAGCGTCTTTTACTGTACGAGAGAGGGTACAAAAATGAAAAAAATAAAATTCGAAAAAGTCGTAGTTTTCTTAGTTTTTTTAGTATAAACCTATACTAATTAAAATTGCCACACGATTATATGTTTCACTAGGTTGAAGTGCTTTAATACATCAGTTTGTGCTAAATAAATTTTGGTTTTTTTGATTAAACATTACAGTAGTTACGAATCATCTCTAAAATAGTATTATCGTGAAAAATGGTTTCGAATCAACAAAAAATAAGTCGAAATTTGTGCTTTGAAACTAATTTTAAACCTATAGAGGTTTTTTAATGTTTTAATTGTAAAATTATTCAAAACTTTAAAATTAATTAAAAAGTCCATTTGAAACTTTTAAATAGAAGCATTTTCTGTAATTGAAACATTAAAAATGTGGTAACCAAGCGCGCCAGCAACGCCTTACATACGAAGCGGCAAAAACTAAAAATCTTAAAAAAATGCTTTTGTTTTTGTAATATTAAGAAGCATTTTAAGAAATTTTGAAAGGAATGGGTCGAGATTTTAAATCAATAAATATCTGAAATATTTGAAACCGTAAAATGTACTAGTCGATCGCTCTTTCTCAATTTTCTCCCTACATATGATTGGCACTAGTTGTCATTGTACCCTCTTCCTACACTAAAAAACCCGTATTCAGAACTATAGGCAAATAAAATCTGGCTGACCGCGATATTTGCAGTATTGAATCGACTATTTAACCACAGAACCATTCAAAACTTTTCACTAAAACCGATTAACAACAAAGATTAAAAACTGTATTTTAATAATTATTTATCAAATTACTTAATTTGTAACCTAAATACAAATTTTTTAAGGGCTAAAAATGGTTAATTTTGTAAAAAGGTAGAATTAAATAAAAAATCTGCGTTCTTATTTGTTTTTTTTTAAAAACGTCATTACTGCACAATTTTAATTCCTCCCCTCGTGTCTGCATTTTAAATTTCAGCGTCAGCCAGATATAAATAAAATCAACCATAGTCTATAAAATTAAATCGTTACAAAATTTTTTCCTTTTTCCGATTAGCACAAAAAAATTTACATAATCGCAAATCTTATTTACACAACAAATAGCTTAAAAATAATGGTCAGTTGTACTTAAAAAAAACATAAAAAAATGAAAATGAAAAAAACACTTGAAGGAAAAAAAACGGAAATAATTTAATAATTTTATTTAATAACGGATTTTGATTTTGCGGCGGTAAAGGTGACCCAAATTATTTTTATGCCAGGTACAGGTGGATCCAGGATTACAGTAAACTTTTAACCCGTTTCCGTGATTGCTCTTTCACCGGTTACAGACATGAAACCTTCGTATTACCGCCCTGGAACCTTTGTTTTACGATAGAGATACTTTCGTCTAACCATTGAGGTACCTAAATTTCACCACGGTAAACGCTACGTATCACCAACATCGTACTTAAGTCTTAAGTCATACTTTGTGCGTGATTATTGCACAGTGAGCAAGCAAATTGAAATGGTTAAAGCTGTACTTTAGCAATGTTTAAGTTTTATTCCCGGATACAGTGTATTAGTTAGGACCTAGGTACAACCTAGGTGATGCCTAGAGTTTAAAGCGGTAAAGTTTACTCACACAATAATTATACGTAGACACCACCACCGTAAAACGAAGGTTTACCGGTTGCAACTAAAAAAAAAGCAATCACGGGATTCGAAACGTCAGAATTGTATCCCTGAAAAAAAATTTTAACATCAATTTTTTATTCCTAGTTTTGCTTTTTTTTCTACGATGAGCACACTTAATGAAGGCATCAAAATAAAACAATTCTTTTTTTCATAAAACGGAATAATAATAATATAAATATTTTTATCATAAATCTTATATACTGTAAATCACAGTAAATATTATTTTAATCCTCACATTTTTACAATCACTACTTAAAAGTTTCTAATTATTAAAAGAGCACTGTCACAAACAAAATCCTATATCGCCCGAACCGGACTGCTCCTTTAATGTCGGTTCAGTATTAAAAGAGAAGTGTGTTTTGGGCGCTATAGGAATTTGTATTCGTGACAGTGCTCCTTTAAGGTAAAAAAGTGTTTTCATTTTTAAGCATTGCGTTTTGATTTTATCGTTGGTCCGCTAATTTTCCCTTTTACACTGATGGACAAGACGTGCTTTACATTTCGCATTTTGGACACGATAAGGATCAGAAAGAGTTACTCGTTTAAAAAATATAATTTTAACTGTCATTTACATTTAAAAATAGTTAAAATACCTGTCAATTTATGATGTGCGATGAGATTATCAAACGTTCTATTTTTAAATGCACTGTGGAATTGAATATGTGTCGGATTTATGTTTTCGTAGGATACGTCAACAAGGTAAAGCTCTTCACGTCTGGGAGGATCACAGTTGCTCGAATTTGCAATCGTTTTTGGTATTGCTGGTTGATCTTAAAACCTTTAAAACACATGGGTTTTGAGAAATATCCTGTGACATTTAAATAATATAAATTTGGTTTGTATTTAATAGTCAAATCAGCGGAAACTAATCCTATTTATGTGATCACAATAAGTATAATGTGTTTTTTTTGTTTTTGTTAGAAACATAAATCAGTCGGCCTGAAGTTTGAAGAATCGGTTGTTCACATTACTTGCAAGAATTGCCATCGTGATCGTACCACTAAGACTAAAAAACCAAATTGGCCATCGCTTAAAATAGGTTCGTGATTATAAAAAACATCCTTTGTTTAAAACTGAGATTTATTTAAGGTTGCATTACATTTGGCTGGTTTCGCAAAATTGTATGGGCGACATTAATGGAAAAATTAAAATTGTGCTTTTATAACTTTCAAAAAAATCGAAGTGGATTGTAGAATTGTTTCAATCCTACCTCCTTACAAAAATTTTTAAAAAATCGCCCAGGGAACCAATCGTTAGCAATAAATTGTTTTGTAAATATTGCAATTATAACAAATCCCGGTAGCGAATTGGGCATGGAGTTAATTGTCCAGGGAGCGATTTCTCACGGGTGCGAATATGCGGGAGCGAATTGTCCCCAAGTTTTTTAGTAACATACTAAAATATCCACATTGCTGATGTGGATATAAAAAGACAGAGCATAGTATATAAATAAGTGCCTGCTTTTTATGTTCCGTCTAGAAAGTTTACTATCAAAAAAAATGGAACAACATGTGGCTATATAACTTCAAAAAATTTCTTTATACGTTTGCTGTTTTTATGATGCGTCCAAAAATTTCAACCTTAATTATAACAAACAAAACTTAGATACAAAACAAAACCTTATTGTTTCAAATGTGTCAACCGGTTAAACTTAAGCTATATGTATAGAGATTTAGCTATTGAGTTTTTAGATTATTTCTCAGTTATTTTTTAAAACAATATAATACATCTATATTTGTGATACTAATTCTGAAATATTTACAGTTATCATCAGTTTCTTTTTTTTAATTTCGACCTTACCTATGTAAAATACCACAGTTAGATTTTAAATATATGCGCATATAATTGTCTTTGCAAAATTGTTCAATGAGACCTAAAATTGTTAAATGTTTTACTCTACGGCTTCCAAACAATACCAATATTATCAATAATGGAATAATGATTACTGTTTTTTTCATTATTGAGCTTTTGATATAATTGTTTTATTTTTTATTTTTAATGTATTGTATTACTGTTTCAGTTCCCTGACGAAGAGCTGTGTTTTATCAGCATCGAAACGTTGGTTTTAATAAACTTTTAAATATTGTCTGTTAGCCATGCAAAATCACGTACCATCTTCAACTAATTAAAATTGTTAAATGTTTTACTCTACGGCTTCCAAACAATACCAAAGAATGATTATGGAGCTTTTCGTCCACACAGTTTAATTCTGTTATCAGGCCACAATTCTCCACTCCTGGTGGCTTTTCCATCTCTAAAAGGTTTAACATAGTTTTACTAGCTTGATTAAATTTTAGAAAAATATATTTTATGAAAATAAATTTATTAAATCAAACGTATTTCGGTTTAAAGTAAAAGTGTACGGTACAGAATCATCTTAGTTTTATACGAAAATTTCTTAGAAAAATTCCATGTTTAAAAATATTGAATTTCTGATCTGGAAGTCGTTTGCATGTATTTATGACAATTAAAAGCGAGTCCACAGCAAAAAAAACTTTAGTAATATGTAAGAAGGTACAAGCTAGTTTTTTCTGTTTAAGGGTGCTGGTGCGGAGTCAAACTTTTTGTCTTCGATTTTGATAATTTTTTGTGAAAACTTTAACCCTGCCCCCAATAGCCCACAAAAATTTTTTCAACAAAATATCTCCAGTGGTTCATGAGTTATGACAACACAAAAATGATGTTTTTTGAGAATTCTGTACGTGAAAGATTGCTCAATGGGTATAACGATTTAAGTTACAAATGATGTACTTAAAGAAAGCGGGTATTCTCTACATTAATTTTATACCTCGATCGTTAAGATTGGTGCAATATTTGTCGAAATATCGCGTTTCCTGTGCAAAAAACCCGTGATTTTTTCGTTAAAAACACCAAACGACGGCGGTGATTTTGTCAAGTTTGTCCAACCTTTCTTTCCTTCACTTCGTGTTTTTAGTGAAAAAATTGAGGGTTTTTTGTACAAAAAACGCAATATCTCGGCAAATACTGCACCAATCTTAACGATCGAAGTATCAAATTAAAGTAGAAAATAGCCGGTTTTTTAGTACATAATTTGTAATTTAAATCGTTATACTCATTGAGCAATCTTTCACGTACAGAATATTGTCAAAAAACACCATTTTTGTTGTCAATGTCATAACTCCTGAACCACTGGAAATATTTTGTTGAAAAAATTTTTGTGGGCTATTGGGGGCAGGGGTAAAGTTTTCACAAAAAATTATAAAAATCGAAGACAAAAAGTTTGACTGCGCACTGCACCTTTAATCCAAAACAAACCCATAATAAGTAAACAACATACTATACTGCACCCACGATAATGTGAACATGAGTTTACTTTTTTAATCCGTTCCTGGGATTATCTTTTTTCCGGTTACTGCGGAGAAACCTTCGTACCACCATGGTGAAACTTTCGTCCCACACTGGTACCTTCGGCTGACCGTTGTGGTGTGAAAACTTCACCGCGAATAACTTTACACATCACCTGGGTCATTCCTAAGTGGTACGTAATACTGGATGCGGGATTGAAAGTTGCATAATAACTACTGTACCAAATTTAATAATTTCAGTTTGTTCACTGCATTAAGTAAGAAAATAAAAATGTCTAAAGCTTTTATACCCTAGCAATTTATTAAATTTTGAATATATAAAACTTTTAAATTTTGAATAGGCGTCTTAAACGTATGCCCAAAACAACATAGTTTGTAGGTATATTATGCAATAGTTTTATTTTTATTTTAGTTTTATTAAAAACTTGTTATCGTGTTTGCATTAAAAAAAAATGTCTTATCATTATTCCATATAAGGGTTGCACTACATTTATCTTCTATGCCTTGTTTGTTGCATAATTTTATGTTTATTTTTATCCAGTAAATTAAGTTTGTTCTATATATAATCAGCTCACTTAAAGGTGCGGTACGAAGTCAAACTTTTTGTCTTCGATTTTAATAATTTTTCGTGAAAATCTTACCCCCTGCCCCCAATAGCACACATAATTTGTTTTCAACAAAATATCTCCAGTGGTTCAGGAGTTATGACCCCCCAAAAATGGTGTTTTTCGACAACTCTGTACGTGACAGATTGTTCAATTGATATAACGATTTACGTTACAAATTATGCACTAAAAAAGAGCGGCTACTTTCTACTTTTATTTGATACCTTGATCGTTAAGATTGATGCAATATTTGTCGAAATAATGCGTTTCCTGTACAAAAAACCCGCTACAAAAACACCAAAAGACGGCAGTGGTTTTGTGACTTTTGCCCAACCTTTCTTTCCTTCACTTCGTGTTTTTAGCAAAAAAAATCGAGGGTTTTTTGTACGAAAAACGCATTATCTCGACAAATACTGCACCAATCTTAACCATCAAGGTATCAAATTAAAGTAGAAAGTAGCCGCTTTCTTTGAGTAAATAATTTGTAACTTAAATCGTTATACTCATTAAGCAATCTTTCACGTACAGAATTGTCAAAAAACGCCATTTTTGTGGGGTCATAACTTCTGAACCACTGGAGATATTTTGTTGAAAAAGTTTTTGTGGGTTATTGGGGGCAGGGGTAAGGTTTTCACGAAAAATTGTCAAAATCTAATGCAAAAATTTTGATTCCGCAACGCACCTTTCAGCATTTCAATAAAATAAATAAATGATAATAATAATTAAAGAAATAACACCACTGTGGGACAAATGTTTTACCATAATGGTATAATATTTTCATTTAATTATTTTTTGTTGTATTTAAGAAGCTCCTTCATGGTGGCAATAAACCAACAAAAACAACACAAAAGTTACAAATAACAATTACATAAGTAAATGAATATGTCCAGATAAATTTTAGAGATGCAAATTGATTATTAATAATTAAAATTTAAAAAAATTTTTCATGTTAAGAATATAATTAATTAAGTATATTTTTAAAAATTTATAACATAAAAAAGTGTAAAAAAACAAAAACTAAAAAAAATTATACAAATAATTAAGCAACAAACCAACGGGCCACCCATATGGAGTGCAGTTGCAACTGTTAACCACGGTAAATAGATAGTTTTCCAACATACATCCTTCTCTTGAATATTCTGTACCCGCGGCCCAAATACGGTCAGTGTGCACGGTTTTCCAATAAGAAGTCTAAAAAGGTGTACTTTTAAAAGTTTCATAGTTTTTACAGTTAACTCCAACCTTAATTTTGGTCCAGTCTAATTTTAATTTTAATAAAGTCCAGCCTTAATTTCGGCCACCGGTTGTTATTTTTCTTATGCGCAAAGTTGTGAAATTAATGGCGTATAGATCGTCGTGTGTCGTGTCATCTATCTAGACATACACAATTCATTTCATAACTTTGCACGTGGGAAAAATTACAGCCGGTGGCCGAAATTAAAGGTGGCCGAATTTAAGTCAGTTACACTATCACACAATTAAACTTCAAAATAAAGTGTTTTTAAGATGGCAAAATTCTAAATTAATGAACTAGCTAAAACACACATTACTTATAATGGTAGAAAGCATAATGAATTATCTTATTTACTTTAAATTGATTTTAAGATTTTCTTACTGTTGTTAATCTGAGTTGAACATCTGCTTGCGAACCTGCCTTGAGATAAACGGGATTCACGTTGTGAGGAAATAAAGTTTCGGAAAAAACTCCAAGCTAAACAACTAAATTTAATTGCGGCGTATTATTTCAATAATTTAATAAAAAATTTAACTGTGCTTTGTACAAAATAATATGTACTAGAAATAGAACTTGAGCTTCAAGCGATTATATCACAAAAATAGAAAAAAAAATGAATTTCAAGAAAAAAATCGGTTTTTATTGTTGTAATCCTTATACTCCTGGCCAACTAGTAAAACAACAAAAAATATTGTATAATTGTGACAAAATTAGTACAACGCACACAGTAAAAAAACCTGATTCAAAAAACTTAAAACAATTTTTTTTATTATCCGATATAAGCAACAATAAGCTAACGATTTTTGTTAAAAAACACACTGCTCTATAACCTGACTACCTAAAATGTACGAGTTCAAGTATCCGGTGCATATGATTTTCGGACAGAATATATCGTTATATTATTTAATTGTTCTTGTTCTGGTGCTTTGCATTTTATTCCCTCAGCTCGGAATTTCATGACTACATTCAAAAACAGAAGTAAGTATCAAAAGATATTGATCATTTTTAAGAGCACTTTTTTGCAAAAATCATAAAATATGTAAAATGCGAACGTTAATATAAATATTTTATTAACGTAAGTTACCTGAACAATATCTTTCTAAAAAATTTTTCTTACATGCTATTGATGGTTCAATATGGCTTCTGCGAAACTTCATAATTATTACATATTTATGTTTTGATCTCTTTAACTATAAAAACGCTTTGTAAAATGTAAGTTAATGTGTGCTTTCAACTTTTAAAGCACATTTTAAAATGTATGTTTGAATTGGTTTAAAATTTTTATGTTATGCTTTCTTACCGTAACATTGCTGTCATCCCCCTCGTTAAGCGTGTCGTAATTAGCTGCGTTTAAAGTAAGGAAAATCCCACAGTTGGGACCCGGGCAGGTAAAATTCAGCTCCGCCAATTTTAGCTGAAAGCACCATCCCAAAACCGATTTGAAAGGTTTCCACGCGTACAAACAGTCGCTCGATGGACCTTGATACCCCAGTTTACAACTTAAATAACAATCTCCTTAATAAAAAATGCAAAACCGAAAGAAACCTAAATTTCATAAACCATTGCCCTCAGTAAGCTCCCAATTATAATGTGTTAAAAAAAGTCCTAAAAATATTTCATATTTTTTTAGTGTGAAGAGCATTTCGGACTTAAAAAATTTTTTAATCGGGTTTGATTAGGAGTCGTGGGTCAACAACCGAAACAGGTTGAACATGTTTGCCTAATTGATGACAATGGAAAGCCAGCATTTGGCATTAAAGATAAGTCAAACGTTTTGTCTTCGATTTTATTGACTTTTTGTAAAAACCCTACCCCTGCAGCCGATTTCAGTAGAGGGCACTAAATTTAAGGGCCCCTAAGAAAAAAGTGGCCCTTGAGTTAGGGGCACTAACGTTTACTCGTTTCAGTTGAGCCATTCCAAGGGCCTCTAACTCAAATGCCCCTAACGCAATAAAAAGCCCCCATTCACCGCCCTAAATCGATTAATGCGCGCGTTAAAAATTTTCACGCAGTCAAAAAACATGGCATTATACACTGTTTTAAGTTTGCGGCGCAATGGAATTGGCTTTAATGTGTTTTTGATACTTTTTTTAATTTCAAACGCCTAAAAATTAAGAAAACTTATCAAAAACACAGAAAATATTCTTGTCAATAAAAAAATAAAAAAAACTAAAAGTTAATTCCATCAGGGTGAAAATAACAGGTTGTTTAAGTAACCACTCTTTCTTAGAAAAAATATCACGTAGAATAAACATGTGACGCAACTACATAAATAACAATTGGTTACATAACCATAAAAAAACTTTTTTTATATTTTTTTGTGTTTATATTATTATCACGTGTTTATTCTATATTTCTTCCTGACGGTGAGTGGTTACGCCCTTAATTGCAGTCTGGAAAACTTTTTAACTTTAGTGCGCAAAGAATTTTGTAAATTTATTTTTACTTTATTAGTATAACACAGGGCGCGCATTCTGACGCGCGGTTAAAATTTACCCCGGGTTAACTTTTTTTTACGTGCTTAAGAATGCGAGTGAAAAATCAATTTTATCTAGGTAAAAGTCGGGTTAAATTTTTTCTATTGTTTTAAGAATAAGAATTTATCCAACTCGAGAGGTGGTTAAATATTTTCTCCGGTAGGATTAATTTAATAAAAAATAAAATCCGCGCATTGATTAATTTTTTTTATTTTGCGCGAGGTGGTTTTGCGGCGCCAGAGGCAGGGAGAAAAAAAATTCATTGCATTCATTTTCTTTCCCTAATGCCGTAGCGGTTTAGAGAAGGGAGGAGGAGTAAAGGGAAAACAAGTTTTCATTTTGCGGAGGCAGGAGGCAGGGGACTGAGGCAGGGGACCGAGGCAGGGGAGGCAGGCAGGAGACCTCGCTGGAGGCAGGGAGAAAAAAATTCATTGCATTCATTACAATATAATAAATAATTTAAATGTCTTTTTTTCATTTTAACCAATTTATTTAAATTTCTGGAAAATTACGGCACAATTAATACAAATATATATATTAAACTTCGAAATAAATATTTTTTTAATTTTTATTGGAATGGATTTAACCGGGTAAACAGTCAGTGTTGCGTCAGAATGCGACCCCAGGTATCTTGTATTTTTTTTTTTTTTTTTTTGATTTTGTGAGTCATGAAAGATTTAAAAATTTTTTGATGTTGAAATCTATACGTTTATTTATAAAACAAAAGCTTGATTTTGGTTGTGTATTTAAAACGGCTAGATAACGCATAAAACTATCTCCGCTGCTTTTTGTCGAAGATTGTCAGAATATATTATACAAAATAAACCCCACCAAAAAATTAAAAATTTTGTTAATTTTTCTACGTTATCTGAAAAAGTGCAAAATTATAGCATATAGTAGAATACCATAAACCATAATAATTTACCATGATCACATAAAATTTTGTAAAAAAAGTTGATCCAAAAAATGGTGGTACAGTTAGAGTTTAACAGGTATTTATGATGATAGACGATGATTTCTTAGAATAAAAAATTTATATGGTGTTAAATCAAAAAGCTATAGAATTTTTCCTTTACAAACTTACGATCAATATAATTTATAAAAATGTTTTTTTTTGTGGTTATGTTGATGTGTTTTTGTTGAAATATGTGAATATTTCATTAATAATTAATTTTAATAAATCTTCTTTCTTTTTGCTAATTAATGTGATTTATTGTTATCATTTTTAATTTTTTATATCGAGTTAGGTAGGTCCCAACCTCCCTTAAAAAATAGCACTAGGACCCCTTATAAAACGGAAAAAAAGTCTACTGAAATGACGCAGCCGTAAGGGTCCCTAAATTGGTAGCAAATAAGGGGCATTTTGGCGTTAGTGCCCTCAACTGAAATCGGGTGCTGCCCCCAATAGCCCACAAAAATATTTTCATCAAAATATCTCCATTGGTTCAGGGGATATGACCCCATTTTTTCGACAATTCTGTGCTTGAAAGATTTTTGAATAAGTATAAATATTAAAAGTTACAAAATATGCACTCAAAAAAAACGGCTACTTTCTATTTTAATTTGATATCTCGATTGTTAAGATTGGTGGAGTATTTGACTAGATATTGCGTTTCCAGAACAAAAAACCCTCAATTTTTTCGTTAAAAACACCAAACGACGGCACTAATTTGATTAAATTTGCCCAAACTTTTTGCCTACACTTTGTATTTTTAGCGAAAAATTCGCGGATTTTTTTGTACGGGAAATGCAATATCTCGACAAATACTGCACCAATCTTAACAATCAAGGTAAAAAATTAAAGTAGAAAGTAGCTGTTTTCTTTAAGTGCATATTTTGTAACTTAAATTTTTATACCCATTGCACAGTTTTTCAAATACATAATTGTCGAAAAAATTCATTTTTAGGAGGTCCTATCTCCTAAACCAATGGAGATATTTTTGATGAAAAAATTTTTGTGGGATATTTGGTGTAGGTTTAAGCTCTTTACAAAAAATTATCAAAATCGTAGACAAAAAGTTTGACGCCGCACCGCAGCTCTAAGAAAATCAAATCGCTCATATTTTCATAAATACCCAAAAAGCTTGTTCCAATAGTTAAACGATGATACTTCTTTGGATAATTAAAAGAAGTTTTATTTTTCAAGAACAATATCTTTTTAACATATCGCCTTCTGTGATTGCGTAAAAACTCAGTTAAAAACTTACTTCAATATAAAATCTTCTACATTTCCACTTCCTTTGTTGATTATAGTATCAAAAGAAAAATTTGTTCTTTTGTATTTTTCCAAATTTTTCAAGAATTCACCCACTATTAGCGTTTCCACAACTTGAAATTTTTCTGTGAAATTTGTAACTGAAGGATCAATGTAAATTTCCGAAAGTTCTGTATCAGAAGACACTGTCGTGGAATCATTTTCCAAGTCTGTGGAATTTCGATCTATTTTCTCGTCATGCACAAACTGCCCTCTCAGAAAGATACCAAATTTGAATAGCTTTTACCTAGCTAGTTTATAATAGTTTTTTTATGTTCTATGAGTAAACGGAAAAATAAATGAAAACTTTTAATAATGGAATCAATTAATTGATCCCAGAACATAGAACATATAACTTTTAAACATACTTCATTAGTACAGTATTATTTATGCAGAACAGTTTTTTGTCACGCTAGGTCTGAAATCGATACTGGAAAAATTTTGAGAAAAAATTTTTGTTTGCGCTCTTATAACTTTTGAACGCGCCGCGATCAATATGCAAATATCTCGCGTTAAAGTCCTTTTATTTTTGGCTACCTCATGAAAAAAAATTTTTTTTAAGTTTTGGGGGTTAGCCCCAAAACCGAACCCCCCGAACTTTAGGGTCAATTTTTTTCGGCCAAATTTTTAACTTTTTACCATATGGGTCCTTACGTCTAAAAATTTTGGTGCAGATTGCCCATATTTTCTTGAGCTCAAAAATATATAATTTATTAGGGATGACCTACCTGGGTCGGGTACCCTGAGAGGAAAAGGATCAATTTTACGATTTTTGCTAAAAAATCTTTGTATGGGGGTAGATAGTGCATATTTTGGCATCATGCTCAAAAACTGCTTGAGCCACAGGTTTGAGACCGGGGGGATTTTAAGCTCTACCATTTGGTAATATTCCCAAAAAAATTTTGATGCCCTAAGGCACTGCAATGGCAGACCCCTAAAAATAAAACTTTTGACACAGCTTCTCTACATAAGCGAATAATATATCACTTTAAAGTTCTCGGCGTGCTGATTTTAAATATATAAAAAATTTTGCTCTAAATGGTCGGGTAATCAAAATACAGACCCCTTTGTACCCCCAAAATTAGTAAGTGGTGATTTTTTTGGTTTTATTATTTAGAAGCCGTGTTTATATTCGTTTGAAAACTTTATGCGAGCTGATTTCAAAAAAATTTTAGTGTACATTGTGGATTGTAAAAATGGTAACTAATGAGTAAATCGAGTTGAAATTTATATTTTTTTGATAAGCGTGTCGAAAGCTTTAATATGAGTACAAACAAGACGATATTACAATAAATACATAAAGATGACCCCCTAAAAATTTTTAAGGGTACATTATGCGTTATAATGTACTATTGAAATGGTAACCATTGGTGAATCAAGTTAAAATTCTTATTTTTGAGATCATTGTGTCGAAAGCTTTAATATGGGTACAAACATGACGGTATTACAATAAATATATAAAAATGACTTCCCTAAAAATTTTTGAGGGTACATTGTGGGTTGTAAAAATGGTAACCATCGAGTGAATTGAGTTAAAAATAACTTTTTTGACATCAGTGTGTCGAGAGCTTTGATATGAGTACAAACATGGCAGTATTATAATAAAATCACCTCTTAAGAATTTTAGGGGGTACATTGATGGGTGCAAAATTGGGTAACCACTGAACAAAATTAAAAAAAAAACTATATTTTTTTGAAATCAGTGTGTCGAGAGCTTTCTTATGAGTATAAATACGTCACTTAAAATGAAAAAATGGCAAAATTACCAATTT
The DNA here is from genome assembly GCA_030248175.1 of Microlaimidae sp. YZB2_3. Taxonomy (NCBI): domain Eukaryota; kingdom Metazoa; phylum Nematoda; class Chromadorea; order Desmodorida; family Microlaimidae; species Microlaimidae sp. YZB2_3. The sequence goes on along the minus strand of JASAMX010011219.1, from coordinate 6,737 downwards.
TCAAATTAGGGGGTATTCGGGGGTATGTAACAGGGTAACCATAAAAAATTTTAGCCTAAAATTATTATTTTTGAAATCAGCACGCATAGAGCTTTCAAACGAATATAAACACGGCTTATAAATAATAAAAACAAAAAAAATCACCCCTTACTAATTTTGGTGATACAAAGACGTCTGTATTTTGGTTACCGGCCTATTTAGAGCAATTTTTTTATATTTTTAAAATCATCGCGCCGAGATCTTTAAAATGAAAAATTACTTGCCTATGTAGAGGGGCTGTGTCAAAAGTTTTATTTTTAGGGGTCAGCCATTGCAGTGCCTTAGGGCATCAAAAATTTTTTAGGACTATCACCAAAATCTAATACTTAAAATTCTGCATAAATCCACCGGTCTCAAACCTGTGGCTCAAACAGTTTTTAAGTATGATGCCAAAATATGCACTATCTACCCCCACACAAGGATTTTTAGCAAAAATCGTAAAATTGACCCCCTTTAACCTTTTGGGGTACCCGACTCAGATATGTTACCCTTAACAAGTTATATATTTTTAAGCTCAGGAAAGTATGGGCAATCTACACAAAAATTTTCAGACGTAAGGTCCCATATGGTAAAAATTTAGAAATTCGGCCGTAAAAATTGACCCTAAATTTCGAGGTTTTGGGACTAACCCCCCAAATTTTTGGAAAAAATTTTTTTTGAGGAGGTAGCCAAAAGTACAAGGACCTTAACGCGAGATATTTGCATATTGATCGTAGCGCGTTCAAAAGTTATAAGAGCGCAAACAAAAAATTTTTTGTCCAAATTTTTTCAGTATCGCTTAAAAAAACAGAGAGTAGTCTATAAAATTCAAATGTATGCATGTAGTAAATTAGAAATGTTCGTCGTTAATTTATATCTTTTCTTTTATACCATCTATATAATATAATATAATAATCATGCCATCTAATTAATATAAAATACTGAATTATTTGGTACTTGAAATAATTTATATAAACTTACTACTTGGAAAACCTAAGTAAATATTAGGTTTTTCAAGTTATTGTTTTTTTTGTTTTTGTTTTGTTTTATTTAATTATAAGCTGTGTGAATTATTTGTTTTTGAATAATATGCTTGTTCGTAATAGTTTTGACGGCAGGAAAGTTGATAGGGTTTTGCGCTGGCTTTCCCGCTAATTTTCGCATTGATGTAGCTTTTAAGCAAAAATTTAAATACTTCAATGGAAAGAGCTGAAAACTGTGGAAATATAATTTTGTTAAATTTTAATTTAATCACTTTTTTTATTTTAAATTAAAAAAACTTCCGCAGACTGCGCTGGATTTCCTGGTGGTTTTTGCATTAACTATATGGTTTTTCAGCTATAATTTTATTATTTATCCATAAAAATAACTGAAAACTATCTAAATATTAATTTTAACTAGTTAAATAAAGATTAATTCCATCAAGGTGAAAACAGCAGGGTGTTCAGGTAATCACTCTTCTTTCGAGAAAATATCACGTGCAGTGATACATGTGACGCAACTAAATCGTCGTTCGTACTGCCTTCGAAAGTTTTTGCAATTTAAAATTTAAAAAAACGTATTTAAATTAAATTTAATAATCTTTAGCATCGAAACTATATAGTTAAAACATTGATATTTCCGTAGTTTATTTTATAAGCTATTTTTATAAATAAATATTGAAATTTTTGCTTGAAATTAATGCGAAAGTCTCATTTTTATAAAATTAAACAACAGCCCTAAACAAATTAAAAATTTTATAGTATTTTAAAGAGAAAAATTAATATTGTCAAAAAGAGTCGATTGATTGTGCATAAACGTAAACAGTGTTGCTTGTTGAGTCGTGTTTCATCTAGGAACATTACGTCGTTACTACGTCAAAAGTAGCCAAAATTATTATTTAAATTTAAAAACAGTACCTATCTAACTGCAGAATAAGTCACATTCATGTGTATTTTAGAATCACTGTTGCTCATTTCCTGTAGTGACGACGAGTAAAGCAGCGTCAGTTTTTTTTTAAAAAATACTTTTTAAAGACTAAATTTTAAAATCAGGTTGATTCTAAGGTAAATTTTTACGTTAGTTTGGGATAATAATTATGACCAAATAACTATTATGCTATAGGAAATTTCTTTTCGTTCACTTATATTATTTAAGGGCAACATGGAAGTTTGTACAAACCTGCTTTTTTAGAATCAAAATATTTTTTCCACCAGGGTAAGACTTTTGTTCTGATAAATTCATTTCCGGTAAGGATATTATTTAATACATATTTTATTCCTTCTAAAGTTTCAAATTGAAAAAACCATGGATTTACTAATATAATACCATCTTCTGCTTTAAAATATAATTCTCCCGCCAGAATATATTGATACCTAAAAAAGTTATATAAAATATTATTTGGGATCACTTCCCAAATTCAATGGGTTCTAAAATAGTTAGCATACAATCTTGGTTAAAAGAAAAGTTAAAGAAAAAAAACTAATAAAATCACTCTGAATATTTTTAATAATTACATCAGGTTTTTTGTATTTGAAAGTTTTTTTTTCTTTCAAATGTTTTATTGACATTAGTGTGTAAACATAAAAAATATTGCCAAAAAAATTAATTCAATATGGGTATTTCAGTGGTTTCGTTTTCAATTTTCGACAAAGCAGCAAAAAAAACGAAAAAAATTAGCGAGTAGGGGTCATTACACCATGTCTATAGCAATATATGTATTGATTTTTTACAGCCAAAAAATGAAAAGTTTAATTTAAAGGGTCCGGCACAAAAAAATCCTGAAAAAATTCGCAGTTGGCACAAAAGAGTCTTGGCATAAAAGAGTCCCGGCACAAAAGAGTCCTGAAGAAAATGCGTTTATGCGCCCAAGCGCTGCGAAAACTGAGGTCGGCACAAGAGTCCTGGCATAAAATTAATTTTTCAATTTTTCACAGCTGACATACTACGTTCACACCTCAGCTGTCTTCCAGTTTTTTATTTGTTTTTTAATTAGCCTCTTAAGAGGTTGTGTAAAGAATTTTCGCCGATGAAAAAAATGTTTTCAAGTATTTTTATTAGTTAGTTATTAAAACGCTTAAAGTTTTGTAAAGCGTTTAAAAAACAAGAAAAAAATCATTGTTGCATTTGGGTATAAATCATATAATATTGAATTGGTGTTTTTATCATAATTAAGTGTATGTTAAACAAAATCATGTCTAAATAATGATTTTAGTTGGCAATTTTTATCAAACAGGTCTTTTGGTCGTAATTGTAAGGATGACCAGATGTGTCCAAATTTAGTTTGGCTTCAAATAAGCTTTAAATCTTAAGGACTTTTAGCATAATCACAAATTTGTTTTATAATTCGTTTTAATTTCAAAATATATGTTATAAATATTTTTTAAAATATTATAAAAGATTAGGACAGATTACCACAAATTACGACGGAATTTCAAATGTACAGAAAGATTTTGCATGATGATGTAAGGGACAAAAGGGGACAAGCCGGTATTGTGAGCCCTTTGTTCGTCACACTAGGACACTTCCTTTCCTTGTCTATTAAAAACAGGGGTTTTTCCCAATAGTAGATAGCTCAGTTATAAAAGTAAGAAAAGAGCACCTAATATGCGATAATTAATTAACCTATTTCTGTGGGGGTTTATAGGACACACCCTCTTGACCTTGGGGTCAAGTGGGGATAGGGTGGAGTAGGGTTACAGCAAGGGAAGGTTACTGGAGAGTTTCCTCCAGCACTTAAAAATTTAGAATTAAAATTAGAAATACTAGCGTATTTTTACTCGTTTTTATAAAGGAAGAGGGATTGGCTAGAAGAGACCACCGTAAGAATTTGTGTCGTATAAGATATTTTTGTGCTAAGGTAGTGGTGGGTGTGACCGTGTTTAAATCAAGTGTTTATGTAATTTAAAAACAGCTTTGCGTAATGAAATGCGCAGCCGCTGAGTGGTTTGTTTACAACCGTTACACCAAGAGAATTTATTTAGATTGTTACGCTATGATAACCCACCGCGTTGCGGCGAACAAGTTAGTAAAATTTATATTGAGCACAAATTAAATATTTAAGGAATTTTTAAGGCTTAATTTGGAAAGACAAGTTTTGATACTTGGGTTAGTTTTACCCGTAACACTAGTAAAAAGTAAACACAAAAATAACGGTATGTAAAATGGAAGACAAACGGTTGAATTAAAAAGGTGACTAATAAAAGAGGGCTTAGCTTAGCGGTTGTGAAGAAGAGAGTTTGTAAAAGAAATTTGCTATTTATTAAAAACGGTCTTGAATTTAACACGGTTAGAATTTAGCTAGGAAGGGCGTTGATGTCCACTTCCGAAGGGTTATCTTACCTCCTAACTCAGAATTTGTTTTAATTTAAATTACGTGCAATTTTCAAAAATTAAAAGAATACCTGCTTCAAGGTAAGTTACCTTGTCACCATTCCATTGTTGAGAGATTTCGGCTCGTCAGATATTTTGCCCTATCTCACAAAAAACAACTCAGTCAGCCACTGAGTTATTTTTCCTCAATTACAAATTTCTACCTAAGTTGGCCGTGACCAACTGCAGATTGTCGGCGTCTCAGGTGGGGAATCGAGCATTATAAATAAGGTTAGAAATTAAAACAACCTAGGCTGGGTCTTCCGACTGAAAAGGGGTCCCAATCCCCGAATGGTAATACAACTGTGTTTCAAAGTTAAGTGCGCAACCAATAATAAGAGACCCCTGAATGCTGTACACTATACAGAGCCTTTTACTGCTTGGAACGATTTAGTTTAAAATGTGTGGCGACAAAAATTTGAATATGTTAACAACGCCTATGAAAACTGGACGGAATGGCGACTTTTGATTAGCGATATTTATATATTTATTTTAAAAACCCAAGCTACCACGCGCTCTCTGCCACAATGATTATATTAATAATAGGAGGTGGGACAAAAATGGATACAAAAAATACCTACCTAAAAAAATAGTTAATGAATAAAAAAACATAAAAAAGTAAATTATAAAAAAAGAATTCAATGTACCATTAAATAAACTGAATAATAATTGTTAAATCTATTAAAAACGTACATCACCTCCTAATGTAATGCAAAATTTTCTTTGATACATTAGAATTTTTATTGTAATCCTTTAGTTTTTTTAAACATTTTTTTAATTTCAAATTGGTATACTAGCTTTGAAAACTGCTCCAGGTCTAAAGCAGAAAAAAATATGTGATTTAAAAAAAGAAACGTTAACAGAAGTGATATTTCCACCTTTCAATATCAAGAAATGATATTTCCACCCTTCAATATCAAGCTCCGGGGCCACAACCTTACAAGCAGAGTCCGTGTGTTGACAAGTTCCTATCACGTTGTTTAAAACTCTTGATATTGTTTGAATTTTGATGTTTTTGTTCAAGGAATCTTTTTAAATGACATAAATGAATATTTAAACAACTTTATGCACAATTCTTTTAAATACAAAGTCATAAGGCTTTAATATTTCTAAAAATAAATTATATCAGGGTGAAAATAGATGAGTGGTAAAGTAACCACTCGTTCTTTAAGAAAATATCACGTGCAGAGAAACACATGACGCAACTAAATATTAATTGGTTACATAACCGCTGAAAACTTTTTTTTAAATTTTTCCGCTCGCAAATTTATTGTTTATTTCTTCCTAGGAAAGCGGTTACGCCCGTAATTTCAGCCCGGAAGAATTTAGCTTTAGTTGGGAGTTTTGTTAATTTTTCACTAGGGGTTATTTTATTATTAGCTTGTATTTAAAACAGATATGCAAAATTATAATATAATATCAATTTAGGCCATTTATACAAAGAGTTCTAAGATTTCTTGAGAAAAAACCCCAAAAATTAACACATTATCAAGAGTTTTAAACAACGTTATAGCTAATATAGCACCTAGTGAACACATATTTAATTGACCGGTTCCTAAGTTTTGAAGCTGCGCTTTTTAAATAAGCAATTTCAAACACTTGTTTGATTATGTTTTAATTTATCGTTTAGGCTGTTTTATAGTTTTAATACATTTTGAAAAAAAATTAGTTAAAAAAATTCCGCTTCGGAGCTCCGAAAAAAATTATTAGTTAAATACCGGTTAAGCGTTGTAAAACATGGCTACAATATAATTTTTTACTGAGCCAATTTTTTTAAATTGACCAATTTTTATTGATTTAATTTTTTATTTATTTAGTTTTTTTGCTTCTTATTTTAGTCCACTTTTTTGTGTATTCATGCGCCGAGGGCTTAATATTTTTTCTGCCTTACATCCGCACACTTTTTCAAAGCTAGCTTTTATTAAACTCTGTACAGCTTAAAAATAAATCTTACAAATTGTAGCAAACCAAAAATTTTTTTAAATGAATATCCCAATCACTTGGACTGAAACAAATCATTAAAGACCTTTAGCTTGCGCAAAGTTTTACAGTTATCATTATCATAAGCCTGTAGATTGCCAACCAGGCACAGATAGGTACCTCTGTTTTGATATCAGGTGCGAGTCGGTTTGTGGGTTAGAAAGAGTTTAATTATAAAAAAGTCCCAAGAACATAACCATGGCACAGACGCAAGCAAAATGGAAGTGCAAAAAGCAAGGGTTTCAGTTAAGCGCAAAGCAGCTAGCACGATGGATGCCCCGCAATCAATAGTTGGCGCGGTCGCTGCTGCTGTTCCAGCCGATTTTGGGGCGGTACTTCCAAAAAAAAAATTCTCAAACAAACCGCCAGTAGCGAGAGATTTAAAACTT
>JASAMX010011218.1:0-95872 GCA_030248175.1 Microlaimidae sp. YZB2_3 | reverse complement strand
CAAGAATACATAATACATATAGAAAAGAATGTAGCACTCAATATAAACTTTTGCTACTATGCTGGTTCCAACATAACGCAAAACTGGCACACCGGTGGGCCAGTTCAGGCACACCGGTGGGCCAGTTCAGGCACACCGTGTGCCATTTCCGGCCCACCGGTGTGCCAGTTCTAGCACACCGGTGGGCCGGAAATGGCACACCGGTGTGCCAGTTCAGGCACACCGGTGTGCCATTTCCGGCCCACCGGTGTGCCAGAACTGGCACACCGGTGGGCCAGAAATGACACACCGGTGTGCCTGAACTGGCACACTCGTTTAAAAATTCATTTTAACAGAAAAAAACGAATTTTCTCAGAATTAAACAATCTCGAGCCTTTTTTAAAAGAAGATGTTTACAAGTTGCTTACATTTTTAAACGAAACAAACATTTTTGACCAAATTAAAACTGTAATTTATCAGAATTATCAAACGCAACACTATCCCGAACGAAAAGCTATTATTCTGGAACTAGATTCCAATGAGAAACTTAAAAATATTATACAAAAACTTAAAGAACAATATATCTCTATCGTTGTTGACGTTATTGAAAATGAAAAAGGTAATTATGAGCTACAGTTTCACAAACGATGGTTTGCCGCTTTAACAACGTACATTGAAAATGGACTTGAAGATTTTGGACTGGGGTTGCTGACTTAAATTTCGACCAAGCTAATTATCCACGTTTTTAATGTGCCAAAAAAACGTTAATAAAAAAACCATTACGATTGGCACAGAGGACATACTTCAAACCAAATAAATAAAATCAGCGTATTAACTAGTTTTTTTAGAAAAAAAATAGACATTCACTTGTGTCCTATCAGTAAAAAACGCCACAAAAATCTGAAAGCTGCAACTCACTTTTAAAATCATTTTATACACATATGCCCAATTCGCCAATGCTCCTGTGGTTAAAACGTAAAAGAACTGTCGACTTTACAATTTGGTTTTGGCCAGCGGAGCATTTTCTTTTTTTTATCAACAATCAATTTTATGTTTTAACCTTTTGAGATCATATTTTTCAAATCAAGAACTTTTTTTCTGATAAATTTATTTACGCACCGTTTTCTATTAATAAATGATTAATTTTAGCCGCCTTAACGTTTCCTAAAACCATAATTATCCAACCTCAGTTACAACAAAACCTTTTCTTTGCTGCCTACAATGGCTTTATAATACCATTTTAACCTGACGTAAAAAATTCTGTGATGGTGGAATGGTTAAGGCGCGGGGCAAAATTTTTCAGTGAAATCCGGGGAGCGGATCATTAACAAATATGATTTTGTTTAACTTTTAATTAAGTTATTTTTATTACAGTATAAAACTATAATTTTTTTCCAAAATTTTTAATAAAATGATTATTTTCAACCACTTGTTTTATAAAAACCAATACTGCTGTATATTATCATTATAACCATTTTGATGAAAAGTACTAATCGGTGGGGGGGGGGGGGGGTGTTTTTTGCCCATGTTTGGGTAAAATACAGCTAGAATAAACATTGAATGTTTTGAATTTCGCTTTAATTTAAACGTAGCAAAGTGGGTCATTTCTTTTAATAATTTACATAAAATGGGCCAAAATCTTATACAAAAGCTTTAAGTATTTTTTTTTTTTTTTTTTTTATTTTAATATAATAACATAAGTATATAATATATTATATGAGAAGTACTTTTTTTTTTTTTTTTTTTTTTTTTTTGCAATATATGACGTTTTCTGATATAAATTGGTACATTTTTATTCTTATTTTTTTATTTTAACCATTTCAAGTATTTGTAAATGTATTTAAAATGAACTGCTGGCATTAATTCAACAACACTCAGTGTTTAAGTAATGTCGCTTCCTGGTGGCATTTGAGTTTAATGCCCATGTTTGATGCGAGAGAAAACACCGATTTTTTAGTTAAACCCCGAGCGATGAAGCATTTATTTGTTTTTTAAATTAATAGCTTACTTTTTAACAGTGTATGAACCTTTTTAAAAATTTTATAAACAAAAAAGAAACCTGACGTTTAAATTTTAAGTTATTTGAATTGGTTTAGATACCTTAGCATGAATTCTATGAAGTTTTGTAAGAAACCGAAGGTTACATTTTGAAGAAGCTAAACTCTGTTAGACAATTGATCTGGATGTAATTTTGATTTGCGTTGATCAACCTTTTTTAAATTTTGTAATTTATTTTTGCAACTGAAACACAGAGGACCTAGATAGTTTTTTGGTGGTTGAAACCATATTTTTCAATCAAACGACCGAAAGCACTCGAACGGTATTTTTTCGTGAATTAAAAGGCATTTGAATAAAGAATTTGGTGTTTTTTCAGCATTAAAATTTTTTGCAATCCCTTCGCAATATCGATATGATTTGTCGAGTTTGGAACAAAAATTTAAGATGTCTAAGCGAGTGGGATTTTGAACAGTACTTAACATCCTGGCAAGTGCTTGAAAAATTAATTTTTTGAGTCTAAGCATATTCTAACGGCGAAATTTGGTCCCCCATGTTGATCAGGAAGATCGTAATATAATCGAGAAATTTCAGTGTGTTGACCTATTTCAGCCAATTGAAGGTTTTTAAAACTGTTTTTTATCCATTGTTTGTTTTTTAGAAAGATTTCCTGTGTTAAATCTGCTTTTCTTAAATTTTTTTTCAGACTTATTAAATAGTTCATCCAATGATTTACGCTTATTACTATTCATTTTTTTCGTTTTTAAAGCCTTTTTTTGTTTTTACATTTTTAATAAAATAACGGTTGCCAGTTCGGGCACACCGGTGTGCCAGTTCTGGCACACCGGTGGGCTGGAAATGGCACACTGGTGTGCCTGAACTGGCACACCGGTGTGCCATTTCCACCCCACCGGTGTGCTAGAACTGGCACACCGGTGGGCCAGAAATTGCACACGGTGTGCCTGAACTGGCCCACCGGTGCGCCAGTTTTGCGTTATGTTGGAACCAGCATAGTAACAAAAGTTTATACTGAGTGCTACGTTCTTATCTATATATATTATGTATTCTTCGTAATAATTAAAACAATGTTTCGTTTTTTTAAATTTAATTTAAGAATTAGTACAATTTAAATAATACAACTTGTTTCTATCGGAAATTCTGGGGGATCCAGATTCTGGGGATTCTAAGACGGTGCTCACCTATGGTGAATAATTTAATAACCAATTTTGGTTTGCTATGTTTTAAAAGTTCTGGTTTTTTTCACATTTTTCTTGCGTTTAAAAGGCTAAGTCGGTTTTATTCAACTTTTTTTACGCGACTTTATTTTTAAGGTTTAGCATATGCGTTCCTAAGCAAAGCGTTAAAAACAACCTAAACTTTAAAAAATAGCCGCGCCAAAAAGTTTAGGTTCTTTTCTAGGCTTTGCTTAGGCTTTGTAACGCATAAGCTTAACCTTAAAAATAAAAATCGAGTAAAAAAAGTTGAGTAAAACCGAGTTAGCCGTTTAAAATTATTCATATTTTGATTTTATTTAATTTGAGTTAAGTTAATTGAGATAAATTCTACCTTAACACCTATCGTTTGCTGGGTTTTAATTTTATGGGCACAATTGATTTCAAATTTGATTTTGATGTATATTTTCCCTCCTTATTTTACACCAAGCCAAACTTGTGCCTTTTACGAGTTTTGAGGCGTAGGACTAAAAATACTTGCGCGCCTTGCGCCTTGGATTACTAACTGCCAAAGTTAGCCTCTAGAGCCAGCGAAAAAATGTTTTAAATTTGTATGGAAAATCCGAACGGCAAAAAAACCAAAAACCACTCGAATATTGCATAAACCCTTAAAATTAAACTGGAATATGACAAATTTAAATAAAATAGCAAATTTAAAAATTTAGGCACTTGTATTAAATTTTTAAATTTTAAAGTAAACACTGTATGGAATTCTGGAAACGTTTGTAACAAGTTTTTTGCTCATAGGATTTTATATTATTGTTATACTAAAATAAATAGTTGAAAAAATTTTTTAAAAAATTAAGTCGATCAATATAAATAAAATAAACGATAAAATATTTATGATGATACATTTACTAATGGCGTGTTGTTAAAACATTCCGCATAGTTTAACTATTATAAGCGCTCTGAAATTGAATCGGAAGTAATTGTATAGGAATTTATATGTTTAAAATGGAGAAAGTTTTAGGTTTTTTTTAATTAGAGATACACATGTACTTACCTAACATATACTTTACGTACAAAACAAAAAATAAATTAATATTTTCTTATACATTTTATAATATTTTCATATATAAATTTCAATTTTATTCCTATAAATTGTCATCGATTGCTTTTTATAAAGTCCAAACGATTCTAATTATTGAGATTCTCTTGTGTAATTGTTGCAACAGGTGAATACAAGATTTAACTTGGCTAAGCTACAAATATTACAATGTGAACAGTCACAGAAAGGCAAAATATTGGTATACAAATAAAAAATCGTTAGTTTCAACCAAAACTGGTTTCAGTGTTTTGTAGCTTTGTTTGTATTTCAACCAATGATCTTTACTAACAAATATTAATTTCTCGAGCCCTGGCCAAATAAAGCAAAGAGAGCTCCAAAACTCCCTTTTAAGTAAACTAAATCATTTTAAATGCCGTTTTATGGGCATTTTAAAACTTTTCTTGTGAGAAAGAAAAAGAGAGGTTAGGGGGTGTAGTTTAAAATGGATAAAATTATGCTCTAAAAGTCTTTAAAACGCAAGAAAGTGAACGTAAAGTAAAAAAAAATCTTGTAAACAAACATTTATCACAGTTATGTGTTAAAACACAAATCACTTTTAATTGTTTGGAGTTGGTAGAGATGGGGGAGGTGGGGGAGGGATGGGTCTGTTTTAGGGGGGTAAAATGAGGGTACGCCAAAAATGGGCGATTTAGTGGTGGGGGCATATCCCCTAACCCCCCCCCCCGCTAACCCCCGGATACCTTTGGATTACATGCCCTTACTTTTTGGACACCTTTGGATTACACCCTTACTCTAAATCTGCGTTTCATCTCTAGGACGACCGTCAAATATATGTTTGGATCAAACAAATCGCCCTTCTTCTTGAGGATAATAAATTCTTTCATTTTAATTTAAAATTGCACAGAAATAAGCCAATTATATTGTTTAACAAGTAAAAACTACAACACAGTACTCATTTTGACAAAAATATTTAATTTATAATTTATAATGTTATTGTTGCTCATCCAGAAATTCAATGTTAAAAGTACTCAAATGTTCTCTATATTTAAAGTGTCAAAAGTGTTTTTTTCCAGTAACCAAAAAAAAAGAAACAAAAAACCAAAACATTTGAAACAATAAAATGTACGCAATATTCATCATTTTATCACAACACAGCGAACCGATCGCAGCCGCAAAACAATCATTGAAACATAGAAACATTGAAACTTACTGTTGTGAAATCGCAGCCAAAGCTCACTAAAGATCAGCACTTATTTTTCGTGCATTTAAAACTAAAAACATGGAAGTATTTTTGCGGGCGTTTAAAATATATGTAAGACCGCTGGTTGAATTCGAATCAGTTGTGTGGTCACCATATCTAGCAAAAGATATTTTAGAAATAGAAAAAGTACAAAAAACGTTTACTCGCAGGCTATATGAAAAGTTTCATTTTCCTCATGTTGATTATAACAAAAGATTATGTGAGTTAAATTTAAATAGTTTAGAGAAAAGACAAGACAAATTACAAGACCTGATTTATGTTTACAAAATAGTTAACAATCTTATTGATATTAATATTAATGAATTTTTTACTATTGATACCAACTCCAAAACTTGAGGACATGCGTTTAAGCTTAAAATAGGAAAGTATCGACTTGATGTTGCTAAATACTTTTTCTAAACAGGGTAATTGATCTTTGGAATAAATTGCCTTCAGAAGTAGTTAGTTCTAAGTTCGTCGACAATTTTAAGAAAAATCTTCAAAAAATTAAGAAAACTTTAAGTTATAAGTAAAGTGTTAAATATAATATTTTCAATGTGTGTAATATCTATAGTTTGTATTAGTTTATTTTAATGACATTTTGTATTGCTCATTATATTTGCACCTAAGTTTGTCTCCTTTGTGTGACCTGTGCATCTTATTTCTAATAAAATAAATAAATAAAAAAATAGTTTACTAGAACACGAAACAAAAGTAATTTTCCGTCATCCACTGTGAAAACAGAATTAAAAAGTTCGCAAAAATTTCAGCTTTTTCCTTGTTGCCACTTGCATATAAACCATCTTCTTTTAATAAACGATGTATTTTTTCTCAAATTTTAAATTTGTTATTGACAAATTTGTAAAAGTTGCCTAGGTTTTGTGAGTTTAAAACTCTTTCTTCAAAACTCATATGGTAGGTTTTGATTAATTGCTTGTATTTTTTGCACAATAGCTTTTATTCAGTTTTGTTTTTCCTTTTCTGTATTTACGCCACATTTTTTTCTTTTTATTTTGAAGTCTATATATAGTAGAAGGGTACTTCTTTTTGGATACTTTCGAATTTGTTTTTTCAGTGGAATGTGAAGTCTAATACCTTCAAAAAGAATATCTTTAAAACACTGCCACATTTGTTCTAGCAAGGAACAAAATTAAAATAAATATTCCCAATCGACATTCATCAGAAAAGAATAAGCATTTGTAGTCTCCATTTTTAAAATCCGGTACCCATGTGTCATGTGAAAGAAAATCAGAATCAGAAGTTTCAGTTTGTAAAATATCAAGATTAAGCTTAAAATAAACCGCATTGTGATCAGAAGTTGAAAATCCGGGTAAAATTGAAAGAAGATTAAACATTTGTTCCTCACTTACTAACACTAGATCAAGCACATTCTTACCCCTGGTTGGTTCCTTTACGATTTGACTTAATCCTAATTCAGCGAAAAACATAAATTATTCTTGTTTGTTATTATTGTTAAAAACAACAGATGATCTGCTCCAATTAATTCGTGGAAGATTAAAATCACCAACGAGAACAATTGACACTATTAAATCTTCAGTAATTTCACAAAGAAGTTGAAATATATGCTTATCTTCATCGTGAGTAGTTTGTGGTGTTTGATATAAGCAAATAAAGGTAACTTTAGAAGTTTTATATTGTGGAAAATCAATATTATTGTATTTTTCTGGAATATTACATTCTGTGACATTATATTAGTGTTGTAAAAAGTTACTTTTACTTTTACTTAAAGTAATAAAAGTAACGGATTTTGGATTACCTTTACTTTTACTTTTACTCGACTTTTGAAATTTCAATTACTTTTACGTTTACTCTTACTTGACTTTTGAAATTTCAAATACTTTTACTTTTACTCTTACTCGGATTTTCCTCTGCAAATACTTAAATTAATTTAAGTAAAATTTAAGTAATTTAAAAGGGTAAATTCCCCATGGGCTTTTTGTAAAGTAAATGGCAAGAAAACATTTTTTAAGCCACTAACACGCTAAAACCATTTATTTTGACTAAAAACTTATTAAAATGATAATTTATACATAAAATTAGCAAAAAAAACTTTGGAACAGAGCTTTGGAGCTCCAAAAACCGGTGTTTTGCTCCGTTCAAAATTACTTTTATTATACTTTTACTCTTACTTTTACTTTAAAAAATAGGTCTTACTTTTACTTTTACTTTACTTAAATAAAATTTTGACCATTACTTTTACTTTTACTTTACTTAAATTAAAAAATTACAAATTACTTTTACTCTTACTGTACTTAAATTAAAATTTTTCAAATTACTTTTACTTTTACTTAAAATAATCCAAAATCAATACTTTTTACAACACTACATTATATGCACGTTTGGTTAAAATACACACGCCACCTCCAACACGATTTTTTCTATCATATCTAAAAACGTCATAATTATCAGATCCATTTATCATATTATCAGTAATTGTTTCATTAAATCACGTTTCAGATATTAACAACATATCTAAGTTACCATATATTTTATCATTACCACTAACTAACAAATCGAATTCATCTAATGAGTTTTAACCCTTCTCGCGTTAAAATGTAATTACGCACGTACAAAAATTTTATATTAATCCAATAAACACTATATAATTCCTGTTATTTATGTATAAAACACTGTTAATCGTGTAATATACAAATGAAGTGTTAAGAATTAATGCTTTGTTCATATATTTTTTATGTAATGAGCCAATTAGTTTTAATAAACCAACTATATATAAAAATATATATACAGTGTCCTTAGACAAAAAAAATTAAAATAAAATAACTTAAGATTTGGAGGGTTCTATAGTATTGAAAACGGAAATATGGTTTTTTTGGCGATTTCCCCCCAAATCTTGGTGGTAGCATCTATGCTTGGGGATAGTAGCGTATAGGATGCTAGACAAGGGAAGGAAGGGGAGGTAAAGGCGACCGTTCTTTTGTCTAATTGATCGTTATGAGGGACGGTCTCACATTCTGCCTCCAGAGAATTTTTTCAACAGGAGCAGCTTCTTAATCCCGTTTGAATTTTTTCAGCATATGGTTTGCGCGAAGTTTTAATCTTGTTTGAGTTATGCTGATTTTGAAAAAATGTAGATGTCAGAATTTCCCAAAAATCGGGCGAATTTCCATTTTTCTTTATAAAGTGACTACGACCGTGAAGTCGCGTTTTCTCCTCACACAGCTTTTTAAGCTCGCCAATTTTTTTCCTTTCTTGCATTGTGTATGAGTGACCAATGTACACTTCAAAAAAACGAGTCATGATTTTTAAGAGTTTTCAAAGCTTTAAGAACAGCATATTTTTCAAATGATCGGTTAAATTTTAATTTAAGAAGTCGAGGAAAATTGGGATTAGCTTTTCCCATACGAAAATATTCAGTAGGAGCAGGGCCGCAACCATTGGGAAACAACGCTTGCAAAAAATCCTTAATTTTCTGCTGCTCCTCCTGATCAAATTGTCCTTCAGGTAAGCCCCGTATGATGACAAACGTTTCATTTTGGTCTGTTTTCATTTACTTTTGCATTATTGGTATTAAAAGGCTTGAAAAGTAGGCCTCGTCAATGGGTGTCTGTAAATTTCGTCTTCTACATCTTGTCTTTTAACATCTCGTCTTCTACATCTCGTCTTCGGAAAACTCGTTTTTAAACATCTTGTCTTTGGAAAACTCGTCTTTTGGATGCGATTTTGTAAACTTACTTTCAATAATGCGAGTTTCGACCCCAATGACAAAATTTTCTTTGATTTTTGGGTTTTGCTTAGGCTTAGGAAAACAATAAAGTTTTTACTATTCAGCTCAAAAAACATCATTAAATACAAATTTACAATAATAAAGTTTTGCTTGATTTTTAGGTTTTGCTTAGGCTTAGGTTCTCAGTTTTTTGAATAAATCATTAAATAAAAGTTTATCATTATAAAAATTTTTGCTTATGCTTAGGTAAAAAAGGTTTTCAATGCATTGTTTTAGTCAAAAATAAGAGAAACTTGTCTTTTGAAAAATGCGTTTAAAATATCACATCCAAAAGACGACTTTTCCGAAGACGAGATGTTTAAAAGACGAGTTTTCCAAAGATGAGTTGCAGAAGACGAGATGTTGAAAGACGAGATGTAGAAGACGAAATTTCCGGGAACCCGTCAATGTCCGCTGTGATTTTTCTTTTCTTTTTTTATTTTGCACGACAGACCAATCAGATTCATAATTTTTAAATTCAAACAAATTAAAATTAGTTTGTCGTCCAGTCTGCCAGTGATCCTTATCAGTTCATATCCGGAACGTTCGCTTTTTTATCTGGATTTTTTTGAAAAAATTGTTTGGTTGTAGAATCTTAAAATAAGCCCCGATTTGGCTAAATTAATGTTTAATCTGAATGAGGCGCCGATTTCTTTCCTTAGATGCAAAAAACCTTTTTGAATTGTTAAAATTGGATAATAATTGACAAAACCCCCTGCTTCTCGAGCGCCTCTTAAGCGCCTCTCAGCCTCTCAAGCGCCTCTCAAAAAAGTAAATAACCCGATACAAAAACTTGATTAAAATGCTTTAAATTAATTTCTTTAACATAAATTGCATTCCGTATGCAGTTTTAAAGTGCTTTTAAGAGTAAAAACTTGCTAAATAAATTAAAGTTCATCAAATAAAGCTCAATAACGCTCACGAGAGGCGCTGGAGAGGCGATTAAGAGGCTCGCTCAAGAGGCTAACTTTATGCACCCATAAAAATGGCATTCTTCAAGTATAACCATGGACCCATATACTCCTGGACAGTCGGCGTTTTGAGATGGGTGTGCAATTTCATAAAAATAGGTGATTTTTATTGTATCAACGTATTTTTATATTTTAAAATGAGTTTTTGAAAATTTTATAGCATTATAAAATTTCGCCCAGTACTAAAATTGTACATTTTTTCGCGTTTTTTTCATAAAATATTAACACGAGAAACAAAATATTTTTACAACTTTATTTATAGACATAGCTCTAAATTACAAAGCAAAAAAAAAGAAATTGGTTCTGGTATTATGTTACTATAAACAATAATTAACGATCGAATATACTATAGTCATTTCAAAAGGACCACCTTCAAATTTTTATATGTCAATAAATATTTTTATAATAAATCTAAAAGAATAATATTTTTTTAAATTAATTAAATAATTAGTTACTACTAAATAAACTAAAAAATAACAGTCATATAGCAATATTAGGTTAAAAAAAATAATAAGTTTTTAATAAAATCAATTTTTTGTTTGAATTTTTATATTTCATTACTATTTATTGAATATTCAACATTAAATAAAAATAATTAGTCTAATCATGTGAATCTGGGTTGTAATTATACAATTACTACAATTTGTTACGTTTACAATAGGCTTAGTGATTGATAATTAAAATAAGTACCAATTCACCAATAAATGAAATGTCTTTGGTGTAGTCTGCCTTACTCACTTACAAAATTCACTTTTTATAATCTAATATTGCTTTATGAATGTTAATTTTTTAAAGTTTATTTAGTAGTAATTAATCAGTTAATTAATTTGATAAAATATTATTCTTCTAGCTTTATCATAAAAGTATTTATTGGCATAAAAAATTTGAGGGATGTTCCTTTTTCAAAAACTATAGTATACTTTTTTGATAATTATTGTCTACAGCAACATAATACTACTAAGTACTAACATAATTTCCATTTTTTTACTTAGTTTTTTACCGCTATATGTGGCAATTAAGTGGTAAAAATATTTCTTTCCTTTGTTTAATATTTTGTAAAAAAAAGCAAAAAAAGCTGAATTTTCGGTACTGAGTAAAATTTTATTATGCTATAAAATTTTCAAAAAAGCAATTTTTAAACTATAAAAACATCGTTATAATCAAAATCACGTAATTGTTTAAAAAAAATGTTAACAAACAGTTTCAAGCCCGAAAATTAAAAAAATTGAGCCTATGTAGAATCTGTCAATGATGTATCTGTTGCACACCCAGAGATCCATTCCAAGGAAACGCTGACTGTCCAGGAGTATAGGGGTCCTTGGTATAACCCATTTAAGTGGTCACCGGGAAGAAAATATAAGATGGACTACTTTGAACATGGACGAACTACTTGTTTAAAACCGTTATTTTTCAAAAACAACCCATAAAATAAAAATTATTTTTTTAATAAATCTTAGACAGTGATAAATTTATAAAAATTATCATGAAAAAACTCATAAACAACCTGAATCCTGGACTATAGACCTTAGTTTTCCCAAGAAACCTAAGCAAAACCAGAAAATCAAACAAAACATTAAATTTAGCTTGATTTTAAGGTTTTGCTTAGGTTGCTGAGGTAAATTAAGGTCTAGAGTCCACGATAAATGTTATTTGTGAGTTTTATCACGATAATTTACATGAAAAATAACAGTTTTAACAATCCATCTTTCCGGCGACCACTTAAATGGGTTATACTTGAAGAATGCCACAAAAATATAGGTACAAGTCCCATTTGTTTACCAAATATAGATTTTAGTGATAAAAAAATAAAATACGCATATAAAACATCTTTTTACATCATAGCGCCTTTTTGGCATTCTTCAAGAACAACCCATTCAAGGGCGGTTGCTATTCTCAGTAATGGTAATCTTCAGTAATTCTCAGTAATGACCAATCTTAGCGGCTAACAGAAATTACCCGTGCAGATTTCATCCCCGCAGTTGCTTTCTAACCTAGGCTTAATAAGTCCTAAGCGTGTTTCTAAGCCTAGGAAAAACCTAAAAAACAACCTACACTTTTTTCCAAACCTTAAGCCCACGTGTTCCTAAGCCTAAGCAAAACCTAAAAAAACAAGCTAAACTTTATGAAACATTTGCATAATAAAAGCTTAGGTTGTTTTTTAGGTTTTGCTTAGGCTTAGGAACACGTAGGCGTAAGTTAGAAAACAACTGGGAATGTAAAATCTGAGAATCTGATTACGCCCACGAGAATTAAGTTAGTCTCTCGTAACGGGTAGGGATAAAACCCACACCGACTGGGCGGACGGACGGAAATCAATGGGTAAAACCCACACCGCCGGACCGTCAAAAAACGTTAATATCTCGAGAAATATTGCATCAATTTAAGAAGTAAAAACATTAATCTAATGCTTATAGTGTTCCACAAAACATTTAATAATTAAAAAATATTGGTTTACGATATTAAAAAAAATAAAATCTTCCGGCTTTTTTTGACACTGATATTTTTTTTGATACAATTACCATAATCTTTTGGCTCACTTTTCGGCGAATTTTTTAAAAATAATTCAGCCATATTCACGAACCGACAAAGTCTCGCCGCCGCAGGAACGCCGAGCGTTGTCACTCTGACATGGCCGCGCCACCGCGTCCGGCGGCGGCTCGCCCAGCGTTCCCGCGCCCGGCAAACAACTATGTGTCTCTTGATTAAACACAAAGGCACAATATTGGAAAAAGTTCATATTAAAAATAAATAATTGAATTAGAATCTGAATTATAATGGCCGTTTTTTTTTTGTTCAAACGCGCGTTAATATTTTTTTGGCCACCAAACTGAACCATGGACAAAAGATGCCCAACGTTTGAAGGTGTATTTAGAAACCCATAAATAACTGCTTATTTTATTGGTGTTTTCAGTTAAAACATACTTTATTATGTAGATTTATAGTCGCTTATTGTAAATAAATACCTTAAACATGATGTGTTTTCAAACAGGAAAAATAGCATAGTCAAATAGTCAATCGTGCGAACTAAAAACCGGGAAAATTTTATTTTATTTAATATCATACACCAACATTTTATAATTTTTAAATGTTTTGTAGAATGCCATAAGCATTTAAATAATGTGTTTACTTCTTAAATTGATGCAGTATTTCTCGAGATATTGACGTTTTTCGACGGTGTGGGTTTTACCCCATCGATTTCCGTTAATCTGCTCAGTCCGTGTGGGTTTTACCCCTTTCCTCTCGTAACAGCTTCTCGTAACGCGCTCTCAGCCTCTCGTAAAGAAAATTCAAATATTTCACAAAATACAGAAGTGATTTTAAAACAAAAAATATGGATGGATAGTAGAGAATGAGATCTACTTGATTTAATATCAAGTTTGAATTAAAATGAACACAGGCGATATAGCCATCCTGATTTTTGACTCAGCCTCTTAGGCCCGGGTTTTCTTACGAGAGGCTGGAGAGAGACTCAGACTAAGTCCTACTCTCTATTTCATTTTAAGCGATACTCCAAAAAATTTGACAAAAAATTTTTTGTTTGCGGTCTTATAACTTTTAAATGCGCCGTGATCAATATGTAAATATCTCGCGTTAAGGTTCTAGTACTTTTGGCTACCTCCTGAAAAAAATTTTTTTTCAAAAATTTTGTAGGGTTAGCCCCAAAATTGCCGAAATTTACGGTCGATTTTTTTTGGCCAAATTTCTAACTTTTTACCATATGGGGCTTTACGTCTGAAAATTTTTTGCAGATTGCCCATATTTTCTTGAGCTCAAAAATATATAATTTGTAAGGGGTAACCTACCTGGGTCAGGTACCCCGAGAGGTTAAAGGGGGGTCAATTTCACGAATTTTGCTTAAATTTTTGTATGGGGGACACATTATGCATATTTTGGCATCATGCTCAAAAACTGTTAGAGCCACAAGACTGATACCGGAGGGATTTATGCGAAAATTTAAGTCTAACATTTTGGTGATAGTCCCAAAAAAATCTTGATGCCCTAAGGCACTGCAATGGCTGACCCCTAAAAATAAAACTTTTGACACAGCCCCTATACATAGGCGAGTAATATATCATTTTAAAGCTCTTGGCGTGCTGTTTTAAAAAATATAAAAAATTGCTCTAAACGGTCGGGTAACCAAAATACGGAGCCCTTTGTACCCCCAAAATTAGTAAGGGGTGATTTTTTGTTTTTATTATTTGTAAGCCGTGTTTATATTCGTTTGCTCTATGCGTGATGATTTCAAAAAAAAATAATTTTAGACTAAAATTTTTTATGATTACCCAATTACATACCGCCAAATACCCCCAAATTTGAAAATTGGTAATTTTGCCATTTTTTCATTTTAAGTGACACGTTTATACTTATATATGAAAGCTCTTGACGCACTGATTTTAAAAATATATAGTTGTTTTATAGTTGTTTATAGTTGTTTCTTCAGTGGTTACCCATTTTTACACCCATCAATGTACCCCCTAAAATTCTTAAGAGGTGATTTTATTATAATATCGTCATGTTTATACTCATATCAAAGCTCTCGACACGCTGAACCCAAAAATATAAATTTCAACTCGATTCACCTGATGGTTACCATTTTTACAACCAAAATGTACCCCCAAAAATTTTTAGGAGGTCTTTTTTTATATATTTATTGTAATACCGTCTTGTTTGTACTCATATAAAAGCTTTCGACACGCTGATACCAAAAATAAAAATTTCAATTCGATTCACCCTATAGTTACCATTTTTACAACCCATAATGTACCTCCAAAAATTTTTGGGGGGTCTTTTTTATATATTTATTGTAATACCGTCTTGTTTGTACTCATATAAAAGCTCATATTAATATAAGCTCATACTCATAATAATATAAGCTCATACTCATATAAAAATTACAACATTTTTAATATTTATTATAACAAATGTTTTAATTTAAAAAACTAAAAACCGTGAATGTTAGCCCTTAGCCAAACCCTAAATTCACATGAAAATTTTTTATCAATTAAACCAAAACAAAAATTCAAACCATGTTCTTGTACTACCCATAAACTGTAGTTGCAAACTATTTTTTCTTAAATAACGTTATTTTCAGGAATTTTTTGCTTGTTTTTTCAGTATTTTTTATTATATCATGCTTTAATTATTTAATTAGGTACTTCAAAATTTTAGTTTAGGTGGCATTTTATTATAAAAATTATTTCAATAAATAAACTAGCAAAACTATCTTGAGCAAAGTGGAAAAAATTCTTTGATGTAACGCGTTTAAAACCGGATTGTACTTTACCTCCGCCTTCTAAAAATGGTTTACCGTCTATGGTTTTGCAGTTTTTTGGCGAAACCTTTTATACTACAAAGCGCATACTCAACAACAGGGGTTTCATCTCACGTTGTATTATCTCACGTCAAACTCTTTACATTCTCAGCTGTTTTATCAAAATATACCCCGCGTATCCTCCCAGAATTTAGCCAGTAACAATGTTACTATTTTTTAAAGTGTGATATTTGCCATAAAAAATTTATATATAAAAAAATTTTGACAAAATAATTAACGCCATCGGATTTTAATTATTCACAAAACTAGTATAAAATAGAGCAAATCTCTGGGGGTTACTACGGAGCTCCTAAAAGCAGAGCTCCACAGCTCGAAGCTCCAAGGAACATGACTAATCAAAACCCATATTTTAATAATTATTTATAAATTTTGTTTTCAGAATGATTTCATTTAGTTTTATATTAAAACTTTTGATAAAAAAAAATTTTTTTTTGATGAAACCGTTTTTATTTTTGAAAACTAGTTAGTTAAACAGTTTTTTAACTAAAAAATGCTATATTACACACCAACATTTGACATTGTTTATAAACCAGTTTTAAAACAGTTCACAACTATGGGTGAATGGTAAAGTGGTCACTCTGGCCCAAACTGGATCTTTAATCGGAAATTGTTTATTGTTAGAAGGTTTTAAAAAGTCAGCCAATAAGGATTCAAAATTTGAATTTTTGAGAACCAATGAACGCAGAGCCGGTCATAATGATGAAGTTTGCCAGTTTCCAGGGTTTCTATCAACCTTGGGTAGATCCGTCCGGCACGCCTCTCGCCTTGCTCACCCCCTCTTCCCACTCCCGGAGGAGCTCAGCAACCGCTACGGGGTTTGCCCAAAGGTCCTCTGGTCCCAGTGTCGTATTGATGTGTGTGCATGTAAAAAGGTGTTGTGTTGTGTATGTTTGTGTTTTGCATAGCGGGCAGTTTGGTGATGTGTGTTGTGTTGGATTGATTTTGTGTAGGTAGGAGTAGAGGAAAGGAGATTTCCCTGCCCTGAGTTGGGCGAGGGTTTTCCTGACCCCGCGAGGAAGATTTTCTTCCTCATTGTTTATTGCTGGTGCTTTTGTTTGAAGTATTGGGTTTAATGGAGTGTTATTTATGTGGTTTGTGACTGTGTTTGTGTGGATTTGTTGTCTTAGTGCTTTGTAAGTTTTGTTGTGTATGTTTGTAGGTATGTTTGTTGTGTAGTTGTTGTTGTGAAATATTGTTTGCTTTTTGAGCCTGCTGGGTGCAGGTTGTTGTGTTAAATAATTAAGTGGGTTGTTTGTGTACATGGCTGCCAATTTTGCTTGTTTTGCGTGGAGTTGGATGTGTGTTGCTATTGGGAGGACTTTAGCCTCTGTGTGTATGATGTGTGTGTTTGTTTCTGTGGTGTGCCCTGTTGCGACTCTGAGAGCTGTGTTTTGTATTGTTTGTAGTTTGTTGATTTGTGTGTGTGATGTAGTGGGGCCCCAGACTGTGCTGGTATACTCGATTATTGGTCGAGTGATTGCCTTGTATGTGTGTATGAGTGTTTCTTTTGGTTTACCCCACGTTGTTGCTGTGAGTGCGTTTATGATTTTGAGTGTTTTGCGTGCTTTGCTGTGTGTGTTTGCGATGTGTGTGTTGAATGTGTGTTGAATTCGACCCCAAGCCGGTCATAATCACCAAGGAGATCGTTTTCTGATGATTGCGCCATTCTTTGCGCTGATTGGCTGCGTTGGTGGAGCTTCTTCTGTGAAAGTTACGTGAGCAATCGCCACTTCCGCGCTCTCCCTTTCTTTGCAAATCAAAACAAACAGTAATAATTCAAGAACAAACTTAAACGATTAGATAAACCATTATTTAAGTCAGAAAATAGAATATACTATCACAAAATATACAATATTAAATAAAACAATTTTATATCATTAATTAGCTATATAATTAAATAGATTAATTAGATCATTAATGATATCATCATGTTTGTGTGTAATGGGCAAAGGGTGTCATTTTCTGCCCCATATATGGTTAATTAACGATTGCTCACGTCACTTTCACAGAACAACGACGAGCGTAGCCAATCAACGTAAAGAATGGCGCGATCAAGAAAAAGAGTGTACCATGAGTTTGTTAGGATGAGCCGTCTAAATGGCGGAAATATTTAGCTCCTCTGAGAACCTATTCCACAGAGCAAAACGTGATCACATGATAACGAATTGTATATGACATTTTAGAGGTATGTAAATGCCAGGGTGGTTAGGAACAATGAATATACTCCAGTTACAAATCCAGCTAGGTGCAATTTTTAATTTTGAATTTAAGTTTTTTTATATTCTATATATTTAAAATGTTCTCCAAATAAATTTGTATTAGTTTAAAATTATAAGTTTGATCTTTTTTGCAAAAATATCCTCTGTTTTTCAAAATTGTAATATACTAAGATTAACAGAGCACAAAACAAATCCAAGTCCTTTGATTTTACCCAAATTTTTCCATTAATGCAAAAATTCATTAATTAATAAAAAAATTTTTTAAAAATATAAATTGTATGAAAATTTAGCTGAAAATATTAGATTTTCAATTATTTATTGATAAATTATGTAACGCGATCTAAGAAAAACACAAGTTTTTCAAATAAAATATACTCTATATGTCACTATTTTTGTTTTTGTACCAAATAATATAAACTCCATTAATAGATATAATTATAATGAAAATTTATAGCTCTCATGTCTTTCACTTGTATATATATTACCACTTTTTTATATAAAGTTTCTTTTTTGTTTTAAGAAACTCAAGTCAATTTTTTAATAGAAAAACTAGGATTTTAATTGGTTTTACAAATATTAGAATACTTCCAAAAATTTAAATATAACAAAAACTAATTGATTTTTAATTTAAAATTGAAGAAACACGAAAAAATTACATAATTTTTGCAAAAACTAAAAAAAACCCAGGCCTCTCATAAGAAAACCCGAGCCTCTTAGGCTGAAAAAAAAACACCTGAGGCTGACGAAAAAATTCAAATCATCATTCTCATCTAATGCTTTAAATCAACTCATGACTTTATATGAACAAAATACATCTCATTCTTTTCTATCCATAAATACTTCCAGTTTTAAATTTACTTCAGTATTGCTAAGAGACTTTTTAATGTATTTGTAAACTTATATGCTAAGATACATATCACATGTATGTGTAAACATACATGCTAAAGAAGACATTTCACAGTATATGCATAAAGCATATACGCTAAAGAGACATTTCACATGTATGCAAAAGCATACATGCTAGAGACATTTTGTATATATGCAAAAAGCATATATACTCGGTGTTAGTTGATATTACATGCATTATTAATGGTAAGAGTGTAAAATTAGATGAAAATTAAAATCATAATATGCCTATTGAATGTTTAAAAGCGTGAAATTATTAAGTGTTATTGTGAGTAGTTTTAGGTAGTGATTTTTTGAAAGTAAAGTATTAAAGGTACTATATTTTAATTAGAAATAAAATTTTTGTTAGTTGAAAAATGCAATTACTAAGTTGGAAACCTTTTTATATGTTAGTAGAGTTATATGAAATATACTTATAAATAATCATTAGATTATTTATGCTTTTAGTAATTATTCTATAGTTTAGTATATTATATTGATTTTTACTAGATAAAAAACTAAATTGATATTATTATATGCTTTTGACAATGGACTATTATTTATTTTTAGAAAAAACTTTTTATTTTTTATTTTATATGCCTGTTTTGTCCCTTGTTTGAACAGGCGATATGAATATGAGGGAAAGCTTGGACTCGTCACCAAAACTTTTCGTCATATTTATTTATTAGTAAGTAACATTCCTGATTAGTGTGATGTTTAGTAAACAGGCAGAAGGATTCTGTTAATATGTTTTATAATTATAGTTCATATATATTACCTTTGGATAAATTATTTTTTCTTCCTATCCTTTGAAAAATCATGATGTTAATTAAGAGAGTTTTGATAATTTATTGATAAAAATTTTACAAATTACATTGCTTAATAGTTTTTTTGATTTTATTAATAAATATTGCGCTAAAAATTTATTAATAATTATTTTGTTTTATAATATTATATTTTAGATGTATAATAAATAAACGAAACAGTTATCTTATAATTATTATTTGAATTTTGTAGTGTTTTTAGTATGTATCCAAAAGTTTTGTTATGCTTGTGATATATCTTTTTCACGTATTATTAAACTTTAATGTGTCTTAGTTGCACTTAGTCATAAATATTTTGTGTCATACTCTTTCTGTGTCTCTCTTTTTTTGTTCATTATATATTCTGAACCTTAATTTATCTTAAAAAATTAGAAGATTACGTAATAAAATTATCTATTATTTGTTATTTCTAACAGAAAATTATTTTAAAAAAAACTGAGTGTTTTACTTACACTTATCTAAAAAATGTATAAATATTTTTTTAAAATTTTTTACATTAACTTTAGTATCCTATGGTTTTTAAAAACCAGAATTTTTTAAAAAATATATTTTCCAAAAAATATATTCGCACTCCTACAATAGCCCACAATTTTACTATAAACCACCTCAAAAATATCACTGAGGGATTTTCTGGTGGAACTCATTTTAAATATAAATTTTTTTGTTGATTTTACATTCAAGAACCTCAAAAAGGGGTCTACTCTGCTAGGAGAAAGAAAGCACCACACTCACACAATAGCCCTTATTTTACCTTTAACAAAGCATTAAAGGGTTTTAAAGTTCCCCACAATTAGTATGGCCCTTACCAGGGAATAGAAGCAATAGAAGGTCTAACGGCTTTAATTAAACCTAATAACAATCGCGGGAAAACGGCAAAATGGATTCATTTCAATTGCCTCAAACCTAGCTGGATGACATACTCAACTAACCCCACTCACAATCAGAAACATTGGATATATTAAACACAAAAAAACGCGGAGATACCCCATTTTTAGCGTTTTTAGTGCTGGGAATCCCCTCCCCCAAATTTTAGAGGGGAGGGCGCCAAGGGGGTCTGGAATATTTCAAAGTTTTAGGGGTGATGAAAAATTAGAAACAAATATTTGCATTAGGAAATTTTGGCAGCATAACACTTTAGGGAGCAGTGGCAGCCACTTTCTAGGTTGAAATTTAACAATAAAAACAGTTTTTAACTAAATATACATTAAAAACACTTTTTATTAAATTAAAACTAAAAAAACGGGCAGGGGGTGATAAAAATTTAGAAACAAAATTTAGCATTTTAAAAATTTGGACAGCATAACACTTTAGTGGGCAGCGGCAGCCACTTTTCAGGTTGAAATTTAATAATAAAAATAGTTTTACTGAATATAGAATAAATAAACCTTTTAATTAGATCAAACTAGAAAAACGGGAAGGGGGTGATGTAAATTTAGAAACAAAATTAAACAATTAGAAATTTTGGCAGCGAAATTTCTAATTTTTTAAAATAGGCAATTATTGGTCATAAATGGGTTCATAAAACTTACGTAAAGTTTAAATAGCAAAAATAACTTCAAAATTAAGGTTTTTGTCTCGAGCTTGATGTTCTGATTTCAGGTGATGACCTTATCTATGGTGCTGTTGATATGTGCTTTATTTGTGAAACATGGCTCACTGAAACCACTACTAACGAAACGAAATGGAGTGGGGGGTTAAACCCCAAATTAGGGGGGGGGGGGGGTTAAAATCTGAAAAACGCAAAATACCCATATCGTTTTTTTCTGGAGTGCATTTTACCCATATAGTTTTTAGATTTCAAAGAAAAAATAGGTAAAAAAACGCTAATTTTAGGTCAAAAAGGCCTTTTTATTGCATTTTTGAGCTTTTTACTGTTTAAAACACTCATTTTGACCTCTTCAGAGAAAATAACTTCAAGCACGAAAAATGAACATAATTGGTTTAAGTTTCTTATAGAACTAGCCATGTATCAGCTTGTTTCACAACCAACTCATGAGAATAATTATCTGGATCTTTTGTTCACAAACGATAGAAAAATTTTCAATCATGTCACTGTTGCGCCTAGTTTTTCACAATCAGACCATGACACTATTTTATCTGAAATTAATCTTAAAATATTTTACAGTCCTAAAAATAAGATTCAAACCTGATTTTTTAAAAGCAAGATTATGACTTGCTAAGTTTATACTTATTTACAATCAACTCTAAAATTTTATTTGAGGAATGTGGCACAGTAGAAAATGCTTGGCAGAGATTCAAGGATATTTTGTTGTTAGGAATCAATAGACATGTCCCTGGAAAAAAATTATTTACAAACAAGAAAAAAATTGTACAATATCCAATACATATAAGAAAACTACAAAATCAAAACAAAAAACTGTGGCATAAGCAAGATGAAAAATCAAGATCAGAGTACTAAAAAATTTGCAAAGTATACAAAAATAAAATTAGAGATTTTAACACTAATAAAGAAACAAAAATTTTAAATTCAAGAGGTTTAAACAATTTTTATAAATTTTTTATATAGTAAAATTAAAACAAAACAAATTATCCCACCAATTAAAAGAGACGATGGGAGTTTTGTAACTGAAGACTTTAAAAAAGGCGAACTT
The DNA here is from genome assembly GCA_030248175.1 of Microlaimidae sp. YZB2_3. Taxonomy (NCBI): domain Eukaryota; kingdom Metazoa; phylum Nematoda; class Chromadorea; order Desmodorida; family Microlaimidae; species Microlaimidae sp. YZB2_3. The sequence continues at coordinate 73,829 of JASAMX010011218.1, read as the reverse complement.
TTTAGAAATTATTTTGCTTCTGTTTTTACTGATGATGATAATACTTTACCAAATTTTAATCCACCAAATATTGGGAAGTTGGACAACATGGTATTTACCACAAAAAAGGTATTTAAAGCCCTAAAAAAGCTTCCAAACAAATTATCTCAAACATCTGACTGTTTTCCAGCTTATTTTTTAAAACGCTTGGCTAAAGTTATTGCTGAACCTTTGGCAATAATCTTTCAGATGTATTTTGGTTTTGGAGAATTAGAATTTTGGGCAATAAGATAGAAAATATAGTGTTTCTGGTAAATTTTTAAAATGGATAAAAGAATTTATAGTTTGGCGGGAAATTAAAGTTGTAATTAATGACTCAGTGTCCAAATCATTTCCTGTAAAAAGTTTAGTTCCTCAGGCTTCTGTTTTGGGTTCTTTTTTTTCTAATTTATATTAATGATATTGTTGATTGTGTTAACTACTCACAAATTAGACTCTTTACAGATGATGTAAAGTTGTTTGCAAAATCTTGTGGCGGAGAGTGTGTGGTAGGTATAGTAAAATATATAAAAAAACATATAAAGTATAGTAAAATATATTGAAAACCGCAGAAACTCGATTTAATAAAATCGAAACCGTTCTGGATCAAATCGTTGAGCTAATTGCACCAAAGGAACCTGATTTAACATCAGACTTTTCTGACTGCGACAAAGCCAACTTGAATGAAGAAAAAAAATGTGGATCCTGATGTGCAGCTCAAAAACATGAGGATTAGTGTTCGTCCGGCCAGGTTTTACGCTCTTGGTATGCAAACGTCTGACTGATCTCTACAAACAGCGGGAAGACTTGGCGACAGCTGCTAACCTACGCATCAAAGCTTTTAAGATTTCAAGAAACAAACATTCTCGGGATTCTTTGTTTGTAACGAAAGATGCCAAATTGACAGTAAATGACCTCCCAGACTCTGGTATGCAATCCGCGAACGCTAGGACAAACATTCCACAGGTATTCGCTGTCTGCTATTTAAAGCCCATAGCCTCGAAAAAAAACTCTTTGAACTGCAAGCTCTCCTGTCAAGTAATCAATATGATATATTGTTTGTCTGCGAATCATGGCTTGATGATAGCCTTAATAATTCTATTATAATTGGTTCAAATCAGTACAGTGTTGTTCTTAAAGGTAGGGGGTGCAGGGGTGGAAGTGTGATTGTTTTTATCAAAAATAAAATAAAAACAATTGAGCTAGCTTTAGAACCAATTTTCTCAGATCTCGAAATTTTGATATTCAATTCTTTTAAGAGCTCTAGGGAAAGTTAGGTTTATCTGCTTTTAAAACCCGTCCAATTAAAAAAATGAAGTTGAAAAAATGCAAAGTTTTAAAAAACTTATTACTAAAGTTTCTAAGGTTCCTTTTTCTACAATTCTAGTGGGGGATATTAACATGCCTCATATTAACTGGGAAATAACATCCCTTACAAGTAATTGCATGTCACATAATATTTTTTTAAACACTGTGGTTGAAAATGGTTTCCAACAACTTTTTCGTAAATTTTCATAAATTAAACGTAAATTTTCCAACACATACAAAGCGGAAACACACTGGATCTTATTTTAACTAATCTAAACGATATTATTTCTTATTTATTTGACACTGAACCTTTTACCACGACGTGGAACCACTTAAGTATAGAATTTCATGTAAAGTGTCCTATTAAAAAGCCCATAGATAAGTGTAGTAAAAGAGTTTACAACTTTAAAAAGGCTAATATTTTTGAAATGAAAAAATTTCTTAGTGAAGTTGACTGAGCTTATGTCAAATAATCATTCAGTAGAAAGTTTATACGCAGTTTTTTGCAGCAAAATCGAAACTTGTATAAATAAATTTGTTCCACTCAAAAAACCAAATCATCGAAAATTAATTGAATATCCTAAAATTATATACCGACTTGCCAAAAAGAAAAAAAAGCTTTATAAAAAAAGTAAAACGTCCAATCTGCACAAAAAATTGTTGAACACGTGTAATAAAAATTACAAAAATGAGCTTAAAAAATTTTATTATGTATTCTTCGATTTCTTCCCAATAAATACTTCTTTATTAATATACAGATTACAAAAAAAACACAAACAGCACAGAAACCTCAATCAAATTAATCTAAATTCTGCATGAAAAATCACGAGTTACACAAGCTTCGTGTTAAGACCATTATAAGAAAAAGATATAATACTTTCGAACTGCAAATATGCTTTAAAACATACCACTATTAATAAGATTATGACGGCTAATCAAACCTATTGCCGAAATCGAGGAAGAGTTTAAAGCAGCGAGCTTCTTTTTTATATGCCCGCCGCGCACATATTATACTTGCCCTTTTACAAGTCATGTATTTTTTCCCTGAAGCTAAACATGATATTCAATATTAGAAAAAGCAAATGTTATGTTAACGTTTAAACTATTACAACTAAAACAATACTTATTTAAGTAATGATAATACAATTAAAACTTAATTTCTTAATTTTAGAAATAAAAATATTTAAAATACAATAACTTGCAGCTATAGCGACATTCGCCACACAAAAATAAATAAAATAAGCATAAACAATTTTTAAAATAAGGTAAATATTTGCAAAAATAACTAAAATCATTATTAATAAACACGTTTACATATTATATATAAAACTAACAATTTTAAAATCAATGTTAATATAAATTTAATTCTAATTTCTAAGTCTAATTTCAATGTATATTATCCTGACAAAGTACACGATTTCCTTTAATTTTTTACAAATTTTATGTAAGCTATGTGACAGCTGTTTATTAAGGATTGCTAAATGGTAAACAAATTATAAGTATAGTTTAAGAACCAGATTTTTAATAGAGTAAATTTTGTTTGCCATTTTGTATTAATTATTAAACAACTTTGATATTTTTGCGTTGACGACTAAACACACCTTTCAAAATTTTATTGAGCAATACTGGTAATAAAAATATTAAAATCATCACAGTAATAATAACAAAAATAACAAAAATAATAATATACAAAATTCGTTGAAAAATACTTGTTGGAAGTAAATCTTGTAAAAACCCAAAGTTGAAAGAAATTCCAGCAGTCTTATTTTTATGCGTTATAATATTTGAAATTTGATTTTTATCCACCATATCAATGTAAACTAGATGACCGCTAATATTAAATCTTGATGTTCCTGCTGGACATTGCGTTTCGCAAACATATTCAATATTTGAGTGATCGAAGGCTAAAATTGTAGTTGAGGAAAAACCATTTTTGGTACATTTTGATGAAAATTGAATCGGTCCACATGTAATGTGTGCAAGAGCACTGCCAAAGTCGGTTAAACACGTGTACTCCAATTTTGCACCAGTTACACAGTTAAAGCAACCATGAAATGATTTCACTTTGATATTGCAATGATTAGCTTCCGATTTTGTTGACAAATGTACATTTTTTAATTCAATTTGTAATTCCAACATTGAAAATGAACCGTAAGATGCTTGCACTGAGTACTCATTTTGCTGAATTGTAGTTCCTGTTGTTACAAGCGGCAAAAGTAGTTGTTTATTAAGAAACAAAGGTTCAATTTTCTGATCTACACATTGGCAATTTACAGAGTTTCCAAATGGATCACAAGTACAAGAAGTTGGTGGGAGTGAACAACTTTTAAAATTTTGTGCAGATGCACGGTTGGGGCATTGCAATTGACCAATTCTTCCCACGACTTCTTGACCAGACGCTGCTGTATCTATCATTACTGTTTTCTTATTATTTGTGATAAACTTTTTATTCAGTAATGAACTTGGCGGGGAAATAAGCGAAATTAGTGATAATGTAAAATCATTCCAGCTCAGAGAAACTCCTGGTTGTATATTAAATAAATGAGTTTTTGTCTCTTTTTGTACATCTTGTGTATGTAATTCTACTTTGATTTTTGCTTTTGGAGTCCATGACGAACATGAATAGACCTCAAATACATCATCCGTTGATGGTACAGCATAATATCTATAAAACAAACACGATGATGTGCAGAAGAAGCATCCGCAACTTATACAAGCACAACTTTGTACACAGTGGGAGAATCCTGGGTAATTATTCGATTCTGACAATTCTGGAATTTTTGTATCTTTTTTGATGTCAGAACAAGTATCGCCACTGCAAGACCCAGACTTGGGACATCTTTTTCGACTTTCAACTTTCATATTATATGACCTGGTAAAAAATTCTGTTTTCTTGATACATTCTAGATGAAATTGTTCAATTGATATCGATAATGTTCCTAATGGTGTTCCATGCATGTTAGTAATTAAAAGGCAAGCCTTTTGGCCTTTAGGAACAAGACTTAGCCGTGTCACTTGATTCAGAGTACATGTTAATAATCCTTTAGAATTAATTATACAAGATGATTTTTCTGCCATTATGCTTTCAACTTCTGTACAACCAGAGACAACAAAAATTTCGCCAATTAGTATCAATGATATCATAATTACTGATTGAAATCTTGAAAGAAAACCAGGCGGCTGTTGACGAATAGGTCGGTACCTTGGCAAATTTTCATTTGTTCTCCTGATTCTTTTTAAGTGTTGAAAACAAAATAGAACGAATTTTATTAATTTTTTAATTAATATAACGGTATAGTACATTATATAAAACAAATATTTGAAAATCTTTAAAATAGATCCAACAAAACAAACAAACAGTATTGTAAGAATAAAATAAATTAAAGTGACTTTTGTTGGAGCGCAATGTGGATTTAACATTAGATGCCAACAAAAAATACAATTTATTTGTTCGCAAAATGGACTTGCTGCACAACTGAGGCCCATTTCTTTGGTTATTGCACCATTTTGAAATATTTTGACCACGATTTCATGCTTATGTAACGAAACTTCTATTGGAAACATCATAATTTCTGTTTCACGAGGTTGTGGAACTTGAAGGCAGAAAGGTTGATTTTTGACACAAGCCTCTACTAAATGTACATCATTTTCAAGTTCTAAAGAAATTCCACTTTGAATGCATTTAATCATACAATTTGCACAACCTCTTGTATTATGTTCAGGACTTAGATAGTCATAATATTTCATTGTTACAGATCCCCATGCGTAAATGGGTATTTCCTTATTTTCTGCTGTAACATAAAAATGTGTATGTCGATGTTTGTAAAAACAAAATTTTTGGGGCCTCTCAATACAATCATGATTTTCACAAAATTCCGGAGTGCCACTCATTCTTTCCCCATGGCCTAAACATTCATAGTTTTGATGTAAGTCCTTTGTTGAAATCCTTAATTCTTTAACCAAATGTTTAGAATGATCAAAAAGCTGAATTTGGTTGAATTTCCCAGTCATAATTTTATCACTGCAGTCTCTACTGGGTTGAAAAGAACAGATTGATGGTTTTTCTATTTCAATGGAGTCAATCATTTCTAATGTTGGAAACGACGAAGTCTGATTAAGAAATGAACAGCTTTTGGCCCAGTCTGGGCATGAACATTTTTTTGCGCAAGCCCCGTATCCATCCAAATGTAAGTTTTTGGGGCATATAATTTTTTGCCAGCAATATGTGGTTCTTTGTCTTCCAATAAGTATTCCTGAATTGACACATTTCTCTGATAATTTCTGTCTTATAATTTCGTTATCTTTACAATTTAATCCTACATGCTTTTCCCCTGATGCTTGTGGTAATCCACAAATAATAAGTAATGTCATTGCAATTAAAGTCATTGAATTTAATTTTCTAATAGAAGCCAAATTTGTAACCGTTTTTCGCGTAGGAACTTCATTAACCTCAATAGGATAAAGCTGACTGATGGATCTGGTTGTTTGGTAACCATTTGATAATTTAAGATCAACATCTCTGATTTCATTATCTCGTCCTTGACGTAGTTCAGTGACTTTTCCCATTTTCCAAGCTCCTCTTGGTTTATTTTCTTCTTGAACAAGAACAACGTCTCCAATCTTGGGCTGAATTGGAACCGCTAAGCGGTTTTGACGATGATTCCAAGCTGATGTTTCTCTGAGTGCAGGTAGATATTCTTCTTTAAAATTTTTCCAAACTTTTTCTGTAATTGTTTGACTTTTAAACCAGATATCCTTTAGTTTATCAGTAGCTTCCTTTTTTGGCTTATATTCCGGATCAGACTCATTGTCTTCTTCAGCAAAACTTGGAAATCCATTTTGAACCATTTGATGTGAACTTGGCTGTAATAAGAGAAAGTCAACTGGTCTCAGTACTGTAGCATTAGGATTTTCATCCAGAAAAGTAAGTGGTCGAGAATTAACAACTGCTTCTGTTTCCGCAATTATTGTTATAAATTCATCATAATTTAATAATTTGCGACCTACTGCTTTTCTGAATGCATTTTTTACAATTCCCACAAGTCTTTCATAAAATCCGCCATACCATGGCGAATACTGTGTGATGAACTTCCATTCCATGCGTTCAGACGCTACATAATTCAAAACTTCTTCACTTTGAATCATATCCTTCCATATTTTGTCTAAAGTATTGTTTGCTAGTTTAAATGTTGATGCTTGATCTGAAACTATAATTTTTGGTGTTCCTCTTTTTGATACAAATCTTCGGAGTGCATTTAAAAATGATTCCGTTGTGAGATCTAGAACCACTTCTAAGTGTACAGCACGGACGACTGCACATGTTACTAGTAGAACCCATACTTTTGTGACTTCCATAGTTTGTTTCACTTTCATAGGTCCAAAATAATCAATGCCAATATTTTCAAATGGTCTAGCTGCTGAAAGCCTAAAACCAGGAATTGCAGCCATATTTGGAAGCTTATAAGGGCCTGATTGATGCTTTTTACAAGTGGTGCAAGTTTTAATAATTTGTTTTATGACTTTTTTACCTTTAGGGATCCAATATTTTAAGCGCAACTGGGCCAAAGTATGCTGAGTACTGCCATGGTTGAACTTTTCGTGGTAATATAGAATTAAAAGTTCAGTAAATTTATGTTTTGCTGGAAGCAGTATTGGCGGTGTCTGAATTAGACTGGATTCATTTATTCTGCCTAGACACCTCATTATATTTTTCTGATCAATATAAACGCCAAGCTGTTTGAGTAGGCATGTTGGAAACTTTTCATCTTTTTGAATAGAAGAAATCCACAGTAATTCAGATTCATCCAGTTCTTGTCCTGAAATGTATGATTTCTTTTTAAAGATATGTCTGTCAAAACCTATAAGTTTGGTTGTTGTAGTTGACATAATTATCAGTAAAAATCGTATCATTACAACTGTAGATCGTAGCAACCGCAAAAACTTGGAGAAACGATCCAAATTAAATATTTTACTCAGGCTCAGTTTTCCAAAATTTTCTTGAGAACTTGAAATGTTCATTGCTGACGTTTGAATAAGGGTTTTACTTTTAATTTTTTCTTCATTTTCAATTTGTTTCAGCAATTCTGGTGTAAGTTCTGGTGTTGACGAACGTGGCCATTTTTCTTCAGGACTCTTTAAAAATTCTGGTCCAGTAAACCAGTTTTTCCAGTCAATTTTTGTCATAGTCAGACCACGAGATCCCAGATCTGCTGGGTTTTGATCAGTTGGTACATATGAATATGTTACTTCTTTAACCGTTTTGATTGATTTCAGTCTATTTGCTAGAAATATTTTGGGGTTTTCACACTGTCGAATCCAATGCAACACAATTTGGCTATCTGTCCACAATCGTGTTTTTGCAATTGGCTGTGAAATTTCTTTTCTAACAAATTCAATAACTTTGCATCCAATGTAGACTGCAAGTAATTCTAATCGCGGGATTGTCATTTTTTGTTTGGGTGAAACACGACTTTTTGCAAAAATCAGAAATGATTCTGAAACGTCCTTTTCTCTAAATACCAGGTATAAAGCACATGCATATGCTTTTGCAGAAGCATCACAGAAACAGTGAAGCTCAGTTTGGGTATTTTTTCTTTCACCTTTCAGCCCAATATACCGAGGTATTTGTATTTTCGCTGAAGAATCTATCAGAAATGTTAAAATGGTTTTCCATTTAGTAACAAGTTCATTAGAGAGTGGTGTATCCCACTCAAAATCTTTAAAGCTCCACAATTCTTGTAAAAATAGTTTTCCAATGACGCTGATAGGAGCCAAAAGACCCAATGGATCAAACAAACTGGCCACTGAACTTGACACAGAACGTCGTGTTACAACTTCATTTTGATTATTTTTAACAGGTGAAAAAGTAAGTTTATCTTCCACCATATTCCATTTAAGTCCAAGTATTTTTTGAACTGAAGTAGTGACCCTATCTTTTTCAGGAATTTTATTCAAAAATTCTTGTGAGTTTGACCCAAATTCTCGGAGATTAGCACCCATCTGGTTAAAAATTTCTTTCAAATCTTTGTAAATTTTAAATGCTTCTGAAAAGTTTTTGGAACCATGTAAAATATTATCCACATAAGTGTTTTTTAACACTTTGGTTGCCAGTGGCGTGCCAATTTTTTCCAGATGTGTTTTGATAACTCCGGCCAACAAAAATGGAGAACATTTTAGCCCAAAAAGTACTCGGCAAAATCGAAATGCTTGCAAATTTTCCTTCCAATCAGGTATTTTATCATTTTTTAACCATAAAAATTGGATTAAATTTCTGTCTTTTTCATTGATTCCGATTTGCAAAAATGCTTTCTCAAGGTCGGCCGATATTCCAATTTCATTCATTCGGAATCTTATTAACATTCCAGAAAGATCTGGAAGTAGGACTGGTCCTCGTAAAAGGCATTGATTGAGGCTTTTGGCCATTTTACCATGAGAGCTTGCATCATAAACGATTCTAACTTTTGTCGTCGCTCTGTTCGGATTAACAACAGCCTGATGTGGAAGATAATGAATTTTTTCTCCATTTTGTGGTTTTCTTATTTCAATTGGTTCTATTATTCCTTGTTTACACTGCTCTGAAATAATTTCTCCATACTTCTGAAATAAATCAGGATCGTCTTGAAACCGAATACACTGGGATTTTAATCTTGCTACAGCTATTCCAAAATTGTCAGCCAAATCTGGATTTGGTTCAGTTAGTGGTAAACTTACTGAATAACGACCTGCATCATATGTCACTTTTTCTTCAAATTGTGTCCAAGCACTTTCATCTTCTTTGGTTAGAGGACTATCATGAATTCCTGTCGCTTCCAAAGACCATAAAAATTCCATATCTTTATTTTGATAATCACCGCTTATGCTCAGAAGTTCTTCTTCTTCGTCATTATATCCATTTAGCAGCATTCCAATTGAAAGCATGTTGCTAGAAATTGTTGCTGAACACACGGCTTGAATAACTGTTTCTTGACGTCCTCCTCCAAGCAACATACCAAATTTTGAAGGAATTAAGAAAATTCCTGAAGGAGTTCTTTCTTGAGGAGCGTCAGTGATAAATTCCCAGAAATAGTCCTGCCCAATTAGCAAATCGGGTTTGTACTGTCCGCACTGAAGATCCAAAGGACAAGCTAATTCCTTATTCCTGGATTGCAAAAGTTCAATGTCCTTTTTTTTGAGTGCTGCGTGCTCCATTTTGTTTGTGAGATGTGGAAATGTATTCAGACGAAGCGAAAACTTTTCACCATTTTTTAAAATTGTGTCAACTTCAACAATATGAGTTAACATTTTTTGCGCTGAGCGATTGCCAAATGTGTTTATTGATAAAACTTCTTTACCCAAAGACGGCAACCATAAAAATTTGGCAATTTCTTCTTTGATAAAACTGCGCTGCGAGCCAGAGTCTAACAAAACCAAAAATTTTGCTGCGCTTTTTGTTTTTTGGTTAACAATTGAAACATGTGCAAGTCACAACCAAGAAGTGTGGTTAGAAGTAACCACCACCACAGCAGGTTTTGACACTATTTTTAATTGTTTCGATGCAAGTGTGTTAGCTTTATTTTTTACTAAGCTAACACAGTTGCCAGCACTTGCAGAAACATTTTTACTAGTACTGTTACTAGAACCTTGTTTTGACTTTTGAACTGTTTGACCTTTTTGAAATTTTTTATTTTGATATAATTTACTCTTTTGACCCTTTTGGCCGTTTGAATCGCTACTTCCGTTCCCGCCGACAAACTGATCACGGCACAAAGCACTGTGGTGACCAGGTTGTCGGCAAAAAAAACAACAATATTGTGAGCGACAATTAGGTTTAGTATGACCTTGTTTCAAACAGCGGAAACACAGCTTTTTGTACGCAGCAATTGTTTGCCGTGCTACAGAAGTAGGAAATCGTGTACAATTTTTACTTTCATGTGATGAATCATCACAAAAATGACATATTTTATGATATTTATTTGGTGACTGATTTTTACTAAACAAATTGTTTCCCTGGGCATTTACGTTTTTACCTGCGGACATAAGCGTTGAATATTCTTCTTCACTTTTAATAATAACATTTTTGCTCATACCTTCACTTTTAAGTGACATATTTTTTGAACCCTGCGACTTACCAATCGCTTTATACGCAATTCTTTCTACTCTTTCTTTAACTACAGCAATATGACGTAAATTATGACATAACGATTGTACTTTCCATAATTCATTAACAGGCCTCAATCTTTCCAGCTCAAGAAATACATCTTCTGGAATCTTTTGGAGAAGCATGTGTAGAACACCATTTTGCTCGGTTAATTCTCCATTAGACTCCAGTTGACGCAAAATCTTTTCAATGCCATCTATACCACTTTGTAATTTTTTGGCATTGTCGCTGGAAAGTTTGATTTCCCGTAATCCAGAATATAATGCATCAACAATAATTTCTTTATTACCAAAACGCTTTTTAAGTGTATCAAGAGCAATTTTCTAATTCCTACCATCCAGTGAGAGACCATCCACAGTGGCTAAAGCAGAACCATGTAAACATCGAATCAAATATGACAGTTTCTCAGAATCATGAATGTTTTTGTTAGCCACTGTAACATTGAAAAAATCGAAGAACTCATTGAATCGAAGTGGATCGCCGTCCCATTCCACCAGAGGGATTTTAGGTAATAGTACTCCTCCAGCTGCTGATTGAGGAGCTCCAGCTTCAAGGCGACCCGCTTCGGTTGGATATTCTCCGTTAGCAGCTGTAGAAGCTGGTGGCACAGGTGAGGTTCTTGACCCGGAACCTTCAAATGAAGAGTGACGCGGAACCATTGGTGAAATAACTGCTGGCTGGACACTGCTAAGCATGTGCAGATGGGTTGAAATTTCCGTCTGCAAGGCATCATAATATAATAATTTATCATCAGCATCATTAAGGACAGGAGTAAATCCTTCTCGATCTGCAGTGCTATCGCTCCAGAGAGAAAACAATTCTTCTTCAGAAGATAAGGCGTCACCAGACAAACGTGAAATAAGGTTGCTCCATTCCGTCACCAAGTCTTTCGATAGGATTTAACTTGCTTTGATGCAATGCGAACAGTATAGGCAAGTTCACGAAGATATTCAATGTTCTCTTCTTTGCTGCGAGAAGCATCTTCAATAATCTCAAGCTTTGACGCGGAAACTGCTTGAGATAGACGATTTCGGGCATTTCCCATTTGCTGCCGGTTGGCGGCAGAAGACATAGTTTATATTAGCGTAGAGAACCGTTCAGAGCAAATAGTTGGTGTCAAAATGGAAACAAAAAAATTGTTGTTTTGAGTTCTTAAAACATTGAAAGACACAATGGCGATCACGGAAACAATGCAACTGCTGGCTGCCCCATGTGATTTTATTATGTATTCTTCGATTTCTTCCCAATAAATACTTCTTTATTAATATACAGATTACAAAAAAACACAAACAGCACAGAAACCTCAATCAAACTTAATCTAAATTCTGCATGAAAAATCTTCCAAGTTACACAAGCTTCCTGTTAAGACCATTATAAGAAAAAGATATAATACTTTCGAACTGCAAATATGCTTTAAAACATACCACTATTAATAAGATTATGACGGCTAATCAAACCTATTGCCGAAATCGAGGAAGAGTTTAAAGCAGCTCTAAGTTAAGTATAAATTCTTTACTCTGTAGCATGGCTGCAAAAATTCTAATTTAAAAATTTTAATTCTTTCTAAATTTTAATTTGTGTTCTTTTTAATTTTTAATAAACTCTGCATTCTTTTGCTATCTTAGTCGTGGAAGAGAAATTGCCGATTACTGTAATTTATTCTGCGGAGTCGGTTTTAGGTTAGTTTTATGTAACCTTTTAAAACATCTTAAAACATTTCGTATCAGTTAAATGGAATTTTATGTGGGCGAAAAATAGAGCAATTGCAAACGATTCTATACAAAAAATTGTTTATATAAAATTATCTGATTATTTTTTGTCACAAAGCTATGTGGCATTTCGGAAAAAGTCAGATAAAATCTGCGGTAACATTTTATGTTTTGGCTTGGCTTTGCACCCACTGAATATTCTTCGGACGTTATATAAACCGTCTTGGATTAAAATATTCACAGATGGTATTCTGTAGCTAACAGAACTTCCTCCGGCCGTTGGTTTTAATTTTATTTTCCGCGCGTTGATTGAATTAGTTTTGAGAAAATTTGAGGTTGAGTAATAAAAAAATTAATTAAGAAATTTAAGATATTGAGAAATTGAGATTTAAGATTTTAAGATTTTATTATATTAGAAGTTTTGTTTTGGGAATTTAAGAATTTAAGAAAAGAATAATTTTTAAGTATTTTGTTGTCGCGACAGGTTTTAGTAAAAATTAGAAAGGAAGCTATAGCGTTTTATTGTATTATCTGTACCTTTTATATTTTAAAAGAGTTAACTTGCGATTCATTATTTTGAATCGCAAATATTCAAAAAATAGAGTTTATTACGGTTTATTAATTAAATCGTAAAGAGTTTTATTGTATTATCCGTACCTATATTTTAAACAGAGTTTAATTACGATTCATTAACTTGAATTGTAAATATTCAAATTAGAGTTTGTTACGGTTTATTAATTAAATCGTAAAGGTTTTATTGTATTCTCCGTACTTTTATATTTAAAAAGAGTGGCTTACGATTTATTGATTTAAATCGTAAATATTTAAATTAAAGAGTATTACGGTTTATTGGTTTAAACCGTACGTTTATATTTTATTGTATTCTCTGTACCTTAATAATAAAGTGTTAAATTACGGTTTAACATATTAATCGAAAGAGATATTTAATAAAATTAAAATTATAGTTTTTCCTGTTTTAATACAGTTATTTATTATCGATTTCATAAAAATTTGTGTGAACTCGTTTTGATTGGTCGCTTAATCTTATTCCACTGCGTACTCTAGCTTTACCAATCAAATCGGGTCTTCACATTTTGGTAGCAGAGCGTGGTTTTTTGTTCTACACGGCGTAAATTAATAATAATAAAAACAAAATGTCCGAACCTGCAAAACAACCCACCGGTTCAAATACAGAACGGGATTTTAGGGCGCTTAATAGGGAAATTGAAAAACTAACAAAAGAAGTTCAAGAGGGTTTGCGTTTGCAACGTGACAGTCTAAATGAGACAAATCAGTCCCTTAATAGTACTAGTATGATTGTTAATAGTCTGCGTAGTATTGAGATCGAAAAATTTTCGGGTACATGTTTGGATAAATCTGCTAAGGAATTCTTTGAAGAATTTGAGGATGTAGCTCTTGCGAACCGCTGGGTTTCGTTGGAAGATAAGCTTTTGCAATTGCGCCTACACTTAAAAGGTGCCGCCAAACAGGCGTTTAAAGCCCTTCCAGATGACCAAAAGTCATCTTATGATTCCGTAAAAAGAGCTTTACTAAATAAATTCCAGACAAAGGGGGAATCCAGATCAAAATCTATTCAGCTCCAACATCGTTCCCAAAAAGATGATGAAACCGTAATCCAATTCGCCTGCGCGTTGGAGCATCTGGCGGCCGAGGCCCTTCCTTCTTTAAACAATGAGAGTAGAAAATCTGTTCTATTCACATTGTTTATAGACAAACTTAAGCCTAGCTTGCGTGATCAAGTTTATTTATTTCGACCAAAAACTTATGATGAGGCCTTAGAACTTGCACAGAGTTTCGAATCCAACCAATTAGCAAAAACTGTGCAATTAAACAGTTTATTTGGATGCGATCTTCCGTCGACATCCTCAGAAATAAATAATTTAGTGCAAGCTTCTAATAATCATCTTAAGTCTAACTTTCAAAATAATAATTTTAAGCCCAATTATTTTAATAATTCTAATCGCGGTAGGAATTTTCATAATCAAATTGATCGCCGGCAAAACTTTGGTAGGGGGTACTCAAACCAATCTAGATTTCAAAATTCAAATAATCGTAATTTTTCAAACTTTCAGCCTCGAAATTTTAGACAAAGTAATTTTCAAACTAAAAATTTTCAATCAATTCAGTGCTATCGCTGCTCGAATTTTGGGCATTATGCAAATCAATGCCAAGGATTTTTAAATTCTAGTCCTTTTCAACAAAAACGAGGTCCGTTTTTCAACCAAAATTCTAATTTTGCTAATACATTTAAAAGAGGAGGTGCGGCCTCCAATTTGGCATCACCTAATCGAAATATCAATTTAAATCAAATTGCTAGTGACAATCGTCAACAAACTGTTCCAACAACAACTGTTCCAACAACTTCAAACAATCCCGTTTCATCGGCACCGGTGAATTGTACTATTTTATCAAGTTCCGATAATTCGTTAACAGAAAAGTCTAAAGAACAAACGCAGTCATTGGATCGGGATATTGTAAAGAAATTGTTGGAACCAATAGGAGTTGGTGTTAATATGTTGAGAATTAAAAAGGAATTAGCTATTAATAATGACGCGAATAATTTTAACAATGTTGATGATTATAGTATTTCACGTACCTCTAAAACTTTAGATTTTTCTGAAAATGAACAATTTTCAGAAATATCTCAAGTAGATAATGTTTTGTTTGATACCGCTAGTACAAAATCTATTACTGGAATTAATTCAAAATCTATTTCAGCTGTAAATAATAAAAATAAATTTGAAGACAATTTTGATTCAAAATTGGAAGAACAGGAGCAGTTACATCAACATTGGACCGATTCGGTAAGTAATTTATTCTTATGTTATCATTATGAGGATAAAGTAACTGAAAAACAACTGGAGGAAGAACGCAGTGAGTCTGAGCTGGATAATTATAACAAAGCTAAAAAAGAACTTCTTTTTAACTCACTTACAAATTTAAATAACCAAACAACGTATGAAAATCTACCTATATCTTTAAGAAAAAGTTTTTCATTATCACTTAATTGTTTAATATTTCAATTACTTCATCCTCTAAATATTTTACTTTTGTTATTAATTATGTGTTCTTGTATTAGTATTACGGACCAACTAATCCCATCACCAAACCCGCTTTTGTGTCAAACTCAAAAAGGTCGTATTTTATGGCAAATTCCTGACAATATCCCATGCAATACAATAAATAGCGGGGTTCAAAATAATATTGTAAATGTAACCTTAAGATTATACAAACGAAATTTAATTGAATATAAAACTTCAGCTTGGGTTTGTAAAATTGTTACAAAGAAAATTCGAACTTTTACTTATCTCTTTAACGATGAACGTTTAAAAGAAGAATCTACAATCAATGAAATTGTAGATTCGGAAACTTGTGACAGAATGATAAATTATAAAAAGTATAAAAATTATTTATTAACTTATTCTAGAGGGGGACTCTGGAAAACAAATAATAAAGTAAATTGGGATTACTCAGGACCTTTATGGAAATGCTGTAAATGGAAAACATTTACTGCTACCAATGCCTTTTTGTATAAAACCAATTTATATAAACGTCATGATATTCCACATTTTCAAAGCGGACTTGGTGATGCGAATTCTTGTTCTTATTTTCGAGGTTCTTGTAGCCTAGAGTCAGGTGAATATTTATCATGGAAACCTGATATGGAGGCTAAATGCGAATACGTACCGTTTAAAACTATACCGTTTTACAAAATGAGAAACAATTATTTAGCTCAAAATAAAGAACTAGCATTAACAGTTTCTACTACTAAAAGAGCACTTTCTTGCGACAAAGAATGGTTAACAATAAGCGATCAGGGAATAGCGTTTAATGTAATTAGACAACGTTTCCCTCGATTTGCATTTAAGCCTAAATATCAGCAATCTCATTTGCCTCGTGTTTCACGTGTAAAACGTTTGGTTTCTAAAATTAAAAATAAAATAAGTAAAAATTCATCGGGTATTGTTATGAGTGATCAGTTAGCAAGTCAGCTTCAAGCTGTAGTATTTACATCAGAACGAGCACTTAGAATAGCGTTTGCTCATTCTATGCGAACTACTTGTAATGCTATGAATGCGGTTGTTAATATTTTAACTGCTTCAGTATTGGCTAACCCTACAGAAGCTGTGCGACAACTTTTACGTCACAGTAATATTTTTGTAAAAGCCACTTCCCGAATAATTGAGGTTTGGCCCTGCGAAGAAATAAATTATAATCAAATTAAATTTTTACCTATGAATTCAACTTGCACGCACGAAATACCTATTTATTTTAAAATTAATAATGTTTCGGCTAATGGTTACTTAAATCCACTTACAAATATAATCCAAAATAGTTATACTCCGGAAGATTGTTCCTTGGCAAACGAAATACCATTTCAAATTAAAAATAAATCATTAATTTATCGTAAAAACGGCAAAGTCGCACTGCTTTTTGGAGGTAGGCCAGTACCGGTTCTTCCTTTTATTCATATAAATTTTAGTCTGCCTATTTTTGCTCCGAGTACTATTTTTCATGAATTTGTTATGTACGGTTGGTCCGAGTTAAGAACACATAATACATTAAATGATTTTGCTGCTACCGTTGAAACACATAATCGTATACTTCATGCTCTGGGTGTACGATATAATAATAGCGACTCCGAAAATCTTAATAGGGTTGTTCGTAAAATATTTTCCAAAGGATTTTTCGGGTTTTTAACAGGATTTAATTATAGTTTTTGGCAAATTTGGGTGTTTTTCGTATGCCTTTTTGTAACTTTCAAAACAGTATTTCGTTTTTGTAGACCAATTTTAAAAAGTAGTATTAATAAAATAAAAACATCTGATTCAATAAATTTTCCTAATTTTCAAAATTTAACTTTAAATTTCATCCAACGATACCATAATAATTCCAATTTAGAAGTTCCAAACGAAGAAATTCCTCTTCAAGAATTTGTCGATAACAATAATAATTATAGTATAAGAAATAATAGTGTTTCAACCCAAGTTCAAAATAGTGGTGAATCCCCTTGTTTCAATAGTATAAATCAAAATATGACAGATTCAATTATAACGCCTATAAATTTAGAAACCGCACCGCGTATAAATATGCTAAATTTTCCTCATTATTTTGTCACTAACGCAGAACAAAATGATAACGAATATCTGCCAAATTTTTCTGATATATATTTCAAGGCCAAATTGGATAATAATTTAACAATAATAAATGTTGACCCTTTTTCCTATTTTTCGTATATTTGTGTGCGCGAGTCTTACATCAACAAAGTTCTATTTCCTTCATTTGTGGATTCATTTCATTCCAACAATAATATTTTGAGTCCTGTGGGTTCAACCTATTATACTCTGACATTTTTGAATTCGGCTAATTCTCATGTGTCCCATTTATTTTTAATTGTACACGATTGTAACATTGATTGTGATATCAAAATAGTAATTGGAAATGATTTGCTACTGAATATGCCTAACGATATTATGTTTCTTGATAAAATTGGGCAGGTCTACAATTTACAAAAAGAAAATTTAAAAATTATTTTACAGCCAATTGGTTTTCCGTCAATTTTTCAAAAATTGTCTGATCAAATAAATACTGGGATAAATGTTTTGGATTTCGACGTAAATTCTATAACCTCAGTAGCTGCTTCTCAATTTTCAGCTCAATTAAACAATTTTAAAGTTACTGCTTTACTAGATACCGGGGCTGCATTAAGTTTAATACCTCAACGGGTAGCAAAATCACTTAACATCGATCCTATAAATAACCCTTTAATTAAAACTGCTGTTACTATGGCTGGTCCTATGCCATTATTAGGTTATGTTAATTTGCAATTTTTAACTCAAGGACACTTAGTTAACCATAAATTTTTTGTTGCTTCCGATAATTTCTGTCCTTATGACTGTCTCATAGGTATTGATCTTTTAAAGGAATTACCACCGGTAACAATAAATTATCAAACACAGCAGATTTGTTTTGGAAATTCTGATAATGTTATTTCAAATGCTATAAATACGACTCTAAATGAAAACAAGGATAATTTAAATGATGAATCTAAAGTTTGTATTAAAGATAATGTTACTATAGAACCTATGACATCCCAAATTGTATTTTGCGATTTAGTACCGCCAAACAACAACGCGGAATCTATTGTTTTAGTAGAACCTAAAGATAAATTATTTGAGCGATTCGGCTTATTTTGCCCGAGATCTATTCATTGTATTTCCCGTACCTTATTTTTAGTGATTAGTAATCCTATAAATTACAAAGTTTTATTACGTAAAGGTACCACTATTGCTACCGCTATACCGGCGGAAACTTTTCGTACTTACGCAAAAAATTGGACACCCAATCAAGTGCCCTTACATAATGTAATCAATACTGTAACAAATACGGAAACGAGTACAACTAAATCAATTAAAGAAGAGTTTTCATTTCAAAATTCAGTTTTATCAAATTCACAAAAAGAAAAATTATATCAACTTTTAGAAAAATACAAAAATTGTTTTTCACAACACGAATTTGACCTGGGGTTTTGTGATATAATAGAAATGAATATTGATGTAGGAAATAGTAATCCTATTAAGCAACGTCCATATCGTATTCCCGAATCACAAAAAGCTATCGTTTTAGAACACATTGATGAAATGTTAAAACAAAATGTTATCCGTCCATCATACAGTCCTTGGGCCAGTCCCATACTCTTAGTGAAAAAGAAATCCGGAGATTTAAGATTTTGCATTGACTTTCGAAAAGTAAATGCAATAACAAAAAAAGATTCACACCCTTTACCCAGAATCGATGAATTATTACACAGTATAGGTTCTGCTCGTTTTTTCTCCGCTCTAGATTTACGAAGCGCATTTTGGCAATTCGGTATTTCGGAGGAATCGCGCGATAAAACTGCTTTTGTATGCTTTGCGGGACTTTACGAATTTAATCGTGTCTGTTTTGGTTTAGCTAATTCCCCGAGTTTTTTTCAACGCGCTTTAGAAATTGTTCTTTCTGGTCTTAATTATCAAAATTGTCTTGTTTATATTGACGATATATTTATATATAGTTCTGATTTTGAGCAACATTTGCAGGATCTTACTTCTGTTTTCGAACGTTTCCGAGCGCATAACCTAAAGCTAAAGCCTTCTAAATGTCAATTTGGACTTAATAAAATTGAATTTTTAGGCCACACTGTAAGTTCGGATGGTTTATTACCCACCCCAAACAAAGTTGACGCGGTTCTTAAATTCCCAGTCCCCGAAAATATTGGGCAAATTCGTACATTTCTTGGGTTAACTTCATATTATCGTCGGTTTATTCCTTTTTATGCAGACATAGCCAATCCTTTAACTAATTTATTAAAGAAAGATAACAAATTTAATTGGACACCTCAATGTTTGTCGGCATTTAAAACTTTACAACAAAAATTAACAAATGCTCCCGTTTTAAAATTTCCAGATTTTAAAAACAAACAATTTATTTTACAAACAGATGCGTCAGGAGTAGGTTTGGGTGCCGTATTAAGCCAAGAAGATGATTATGGTTTTGATCATCCAATATCTTTTATTTCCCGTACCTTATTAAAACATGAAAAAAATTATTCCACTATTGAAAAAGAAGCCTTAGCTGTTATTTGGGCTCTTAAACAATTTCGTTATTATCTACTTGGGCGAAAATTTCGTATAGTTTCTGATCATTTGCCACTTAGTTTCTTAGCAAAAGGGTATTCGGAACACGCTTCGGCTCGACTTCAGCGTTGGGGCCTTATTTTACAAGAATATGATTTTGAGTTTATTTATAAACCGGGCAAGAAACACGGAAATGCAGATTGTTTATCTAGATTATTTGAATGTAATAGTCTCACCGATAACTCCTTAGAAATTAAAAACTCTGATAATTTAATCGACTTTCAAGAAAAAGACGACGAGCTAGGTCCTATCATTCGTTTTATTTCTACAGGCGAGTTGCCTGAATCACCTAAGTTGGCCGCACTTATAATGGAAATAAGCCGTTTATTTGAGCTCGGGGATGACGGATGTTTATATTACATCCGTGATTCTCGAATAAATAATCGTATGTATCCTCGCACCTTAGCTGTAATACCGGTAGCTTTACGTAGCCAAGTAATCGAGTCTTATCACAATTGTCCTTTTGGTGGCGGGCACTTAGGTTTTCAAAAAACTTTATCAAAAATACAACGTTTCTATTTTTGGCGTGGGCAATACCAAGATGTGAAAAGATGGTGCGAATCTTGTCTTGTTTGTGCACGCGCCAACAATCCGGGTAAAAGAGAAAAACAACCTTTAGTCTCTATGCCAATTGCTACTGAAGTAATGGAAACACTAGCTGTTGATTGTTTAGGCCCTTTCCCACTTTCTGAACAAGGAAATAAATATATTGTTGTCTTTTCTGACTACCTTTCTCGTTTCCCAGAGTGTTTCGCTGTCCCAGACATAAAAGCCGGTACTATCGCACGTTTATTAGTAAATGAAATCTTTTGTAGATATGGCCCTTCCCGTTCACTTCTTAGTGACCGTGGTACAAATTTTTTGTCTTCTATTGTTTTGGAAGTATGTGATTTATTTAAAGTTCACAAATTAAATACGTCAGCTTATCACCCAGCTACTAACGGTTTGGTTGAGAGATTTAACGGAACTCTAGCTGGTATGTTACGGAAAGTGGTAAATGAAAGTCAACAAAACTGGGATTTTTATTTACCATTTTTACAATTTTCATATCGTATAGCCGCTCAGGAATCTATAGGTGACAGTCCTTTCTTTTTAATGTTTGGAAGAGATGCATACATACCTCAGGATTTTACTTTATTACCTTTTCGGAAACCTTACAGAGAAATTGATGATTATCGAGCTGATCTACTGGAAGGTTTTCGACTAGCTTGGAATTCAGCACGTTCTTGTCTCGCTGTTGCACAATCTCGACAAAAAGCTTATTATGATAAAACAACTTACTGTCGAGGTTTTAAACTTGGTGATCGTGTCTTACTTTTTAATCCAGCTATAAAACCAGGTTTAGTTTCAAAATTAAGTTCTAAATGGACAGGTCCATACCGCATTATTTCATTATCATTGCCAAACGCAGAAATAATTTCATGTGATCATCCTCGTTCAAAACCTTTGACAGTTCATGTTAATCGTCTGAAACCCTGGCGTGCTGCACATATAGCTGACCCTGGACAACCAAATCCAGGTTTTGTTTTGTCAACTCCTATATCCACTACAGATTCATCTGAACCTACTGCTTCTTCAGTTTCTACTTCAAAATTAATTTCTCAGTCTCCTATAGCCTATCCATGCTCGCAACAGTTGTCAAATTCACCACCTGAAACTTCCAAGACTTCACATACTTATAATTTACGACCGCGTAACTAAATTTTTTTTTCCTATTCTTATTTAAAAAAAAAAAAACAAAAACAACAAAACAAAAAACATAAACAAATTTAGTTTACAAATTCCAATTAGTTTTGTTTACATTTTTTTTCTCTAAATGTTTTTTTTTTCTTTTAGGTGTCCTTTTTCTGGCTCTTCAATTGGTGCTCCTGACCAACAATCGTTTTTTCTTTCGGATTTGAAAGAATCAATTTATAGTATTTTCCAGACCTTTTAACTCTACACTTCGATTTGAAGTGGCAATTTATTGTATTTTCCGTACCGCTTAAACTTTGTGGTTTAAACAAAAAAACTCTTTATTGTATTCTCAGTACCTTCATAAAAAAAAATGGCTGTCGCTCGCGCCTCAAACCAGCATTCTACAAAATGTAATGTTTTTTTGGAAGCACGCGTGTGTTTCGTTGGAATGGCTGAAATTAAAGTCATTCTTACAGCTCAATCACCCAATGTTAGACTTGAGAATGATCGGCAAATATATCTCAAGCCAACGTCCAAAATACCAAACACTTTTGAAAACAATAAAGTTTTTGGTACTAAAATTAATGGAACTCTTTCGTCATATTTTACAATTGATGACTTAATAAACATTTTGGAAATTTCTGTTTCTGACGACGGTCAGTGGTTAGTTCATCGAGCTGAGGTAGAACATTTTACAGATCGCGCCTATGACGTCTTTGGCATAATTTCCTACAGAGAATTATCAAACGATACAGAAAACCCTTTTCTAAAACATTTTTATATTAGAATGAGCGAGGCTAAAAAGGACGTCATGGCGTTTTATTGGAGCATAAGGGACAGATCTCTACGTCCTCTTTGTCAGCCAGGAACGTATGTCCTTGCTGATATTGGCATTGCTGAAAATGGCAATAAAATGGCCATTAACGTCAATATTCTTCCTCGTGACGGGCTCATTCAGGGTTTAATGGAAGGAACAACCATTGAAGAAACTTGCAGACTTATTATGCCTCCATGGAAGGAAACCCTTTACTTTGGTCACTACAAGGATCTTCAGTATCATGCTGAAGCTTTTCAGAAAAACACTAGACTCTCTATTACCTCCATGACACCAATGCTCGGCACTTTTAACTTGGACATTGCCAAAATGCCAAAACAACGCCTTTGTCCAGCGCTTGGTGAGACATTGCGCTTTATTCATGAGGATTCCAACCGCGAAATTTTGGGACAGGTAACGAAAATTGAAGTGAACACTGTAAGTGTTCAATTTTCTTATACGCAGGCTCACGAAGTCTACAAAAACCGTTGGGACTTTATGAACTGTGAGCTATCATTTATTGTTTTCTCCGTACCTAACACTTCCACCTATGACACTCAGACTGGCATTCTAAAAAGACTTGGCCGTTTTATGTCACCACAAACGTCAATCCGCGGACAAATATTTCAGGCCATAACTTATCAAACAAAACCAGATCCGAAACCAGCTGAAACCATTGTTAACCCGGTCGATTTGTCTTGGGACTCGAGTGAACCCTTTGTAGAAACACCAGACCAATTGATATGCGCTCAGTTGGTCATTACTGAAAAACGACCTTTTGTTAATATAAACGGGCCACCAGGTACGGGCAAGACAAAAACTCTGGCTTGTTTAATTAACCGTATGGTGGACGAACCTGGGGCTCTGATTTTGGCTTGTTGTCCTTCTAACGGACCAGCTGACAACCTAGCAGCTACTCTAAACAACATGTCCAGTGGTGACAAGTCACAAGTCAGAGCCTTACGAGTTCGTTCTCAAACGGTTGACAAACTGCCAGACCCACTGTGCGAGGCCTTTGATCTTGGCCACCTGGCATGGTCCGCCGATTTTAGGAGCCCTGAAATTGACGCGGCTAGAGATGCTTATTATGCCACTGAGGACGCTTTACGTTCTCTTCCTATACCATCAACGGGGTTTGAAATCGTAAAATTTGGGCAAACCGCAAGCCGTTTAGAAAAAGATCTCACACTCAACCGTCAAACACTGTATGAAGCAGTGTTGACTGCGTATAATCCCAACGTCGTCATCACTACTTGTACCCAGTCACGAGATGTTAGACTTGACGGCTTATCGTTTACTCAAATAGTAATTGACGAGGCTGGCCAAGCAAACACCATTGATGCGTTTTTACCGTTGTCTCGTCTTTGTCAAGAACGGGGTAAACAACTAGTTCTCGCAGGAGATACTAAACAATTGCCCCCGTTTTGTCCCATTTTAGCCATTCAGTCCGACCTAGCATTTATGCTGAAAAGCATTGCCCATTGGGTGGAAATAGATAATCTGGCAGTCTCCCATCGCTTAAAATGTTGCTTTCGGATGCATCCATGTCTTCTGTACAACAGCAATACCTTCCTCTATGGCGGTGAATTGTACACGAATCTGCAGCCTTCTGATCGCGCGCGTTTTCACCTACGCATTCCTTTCCCACGGGAAAACTTTCCAACGGTTTTTGTCCCGGTGGAAACGCCTAACGAACAGTTGGCTGGAGGCACTTCGTGGGCAAATCAGGGCGAAGCGGAAGCTATTGAGCGCCTTCTAAAGCTATTGTTAAACGTTTATCAAATAGAGCCTGAGGATATCGCGATCCTTACATTCTACCGTGCTCAGCTTTCAGTGTTGGAGAACCTACCAACAGTTTCCGCCCATTCTATTACATGCGGTAATATCGACAGGTACCAAGGTCGTGAGCATGAGCTAACAATTCTATCTTGTGTACGTTCCCATGGAACTACAATTGGCTTTGTTGCTGACGAACCTCGGACCAATGTCGCTATCACCAGAATGCGTAATGGAATGATCATAGTTGGTAATCCAACTATGTTAAGCGTTGATCCTTTTTGGAAATTCATTGTGCAATATTACCGCACAAACGGCGTTATGATTCCAAACTGGATTAACCTTGTGGAAACTCTTGGTTCAACTCCAGCCTCAAACTGGTACAATCCTGGCGGTATGCTCACTTTATTGGATAATCGTTTCAATGCTATCGAAGGTGCTGTTTTAGAAAACATGTCTGAGGCTTCCGACAATACAAAGCCAGACGTAGCGATGGATGTAGACGACCAGCCTTCTACTTCCGCCAATGCGCCTCCTTAGATAGCGCTAATAATAAATTTTTTCAATAAATAATAAATTTTTTTTGTGAACTAATAGTAAATTTAATAGCTAATAATAATTTTTTTTTCTGAACTTTTCATATCCGCTAATAATTGTTTGTCTTTGTTTTTGTTCGTATGTTTTGTTTTTATTTCTTACTGTTTTTGTGGCTGTTTTAAGTGTTTTTTCGACCGCGTTTCTTTTTGTAGAATATTTACAAAAATATATGAACAAAAATGTATATATATCAGGGTATTCATAAGTCGTTTTTCATATATATTTCGTAAATATTTCTTTATGTATTGTTATGTTTTAATCTTATTATATATGTTTATTTTTGCTCAATATTTTACTTTATATATCTCATCTTAATTTTATTAAATCAAATCGTGTCTTTCTTGTCAGGTGCTATATGTACTTTGCTCAAATTCATTTAATTTTTTTTATACAAGAAACCAATTTAAAAACGTGTATGTTTTGTTTTTTTTAAATCAATATAAATCATTTTGTTTAAAAAAAAAATTCTTTATTTACACCTAAATCACTATCATTAAGGGAAGAGGCATAGCATGGCTCTGGCTATAATCTTATTTGAGCAATTGGCTCGTGAGGACACTTCGCATTAAGGGAAGAGGTGTAGCATGGCTGCAAAAATTCTAATTTAAAAATTTTAATTCTTTCTAAATTTTAATTTGTGCTCTTTTTAATTTTTAATAAACTCTGCATTCTTTTGCTATCTTAGTCGTGGAAGAGAAATTGCCGATTACTGTAATTTATTCTGCGGAGTCGGTTTTAGGTTAGTTTTATGTAACCTTTTAAAACATCTTAAAACATTTCGTATCAGTTAAATGGAATTTTATGTGGGCGAAAAATAGAGCAATTGCAAACGATTCTATACAAAAAATTGTTTATATAAAATTATCTGATTATTTTTTGTCACAAAGCTATGTGGCATTTCGGAAAAAGTCAGATAAAATCTGCAGTAACATTTTATGTTTTGGCTTGGCTTTGCACCCACTGAATATTCTTCGGACGTTATATAAACCGTCTTGGATTAAAATATTCACAGATGGTATTCTGTAGCTAACAGAACTTCCTCCGGCCGTTGGTTTTATTTTTATTTTCCGCGCGTTGATTGAATTAGTTTTGAGAAAATTTGAGGTTGAGTAATAAAGAATTAATTAAGAAATTTAAGATATTGAGAAATTGAGAATTAAGATTTTAAGATTTTATTATATTAGAAGTTTTGTTTTGGGAATTTAAGAATTTAAGAAAAGAATAATTTTTAAGTATTTTTGTTGTCGCGACAGGTTTTAGTAAAAATTAGAAAGGAAGCTATAGCGTTTTATTGTATTATCTGTACCTTTTATATTTTGAAAGAGTTAACTTGCGATTCATTATTTTGAATCGCAAATATTCAAAAAATAGAGTTTATTACGGTTTATTAATTAAATCGTAAAGAGTTTTATTGTATTATCCGTACCTATATTTTAAACAGAGTTTAATTACGATTCATTAACTTGAATTGTAAATATTCAAATTAGAGTTTGTTACGGTTTATTAATTAAATCGTAAAGGTTTTATTGTATTCTCCGTACTTTTATATTTAAAAAGAGTGGCTTACGATTTATTGATTTAAATCGTAAATATTTAAATTAAAGAGTATTACGGTTTATTGGTTTAAACCGTACGTTTATATTTTATTGTATTCTCTGTACCTTAATAATAAAGTGTTAAATTACGGTTTAACATATTAATCGAAAGAGATATTTAATAAAATTAAAATTATAGTTTTTCCTGTTTTAATACAGTTATTTATTATCGATTTCATAAAAATTTGTGTGAACTCGTTTTGATTGGTCGCTTAATCTTATTCCACTGCGTACTCTAGCTTTACCAATCAAATCGGGTCTTCACAAGGCAAGAAAATAGTAAAATGTTATGAAAACAAACTTGCCACATCTTTACCGGATAGAAATAAAGACATTAAACCAGATATTTTGATTAGTCAAGACTATTTTTGCCATATGCTAGAACCAAAAGATACTGTATCTCTTCCATCTGGTCTTTTTTTAATACCATCAAAACTTGGTTATCTAATCGGTGGAATATCCTCTAGTGAAATGGAACTTTCCACCTCCAAATATAACTTTCAATTTGAAATTTCAAGGTTACAAAACTATGTAAATAAAGGTACTCCAGGAACCAATTGCTTGTGACCTAAAAAACTCTGGAGTCTAGAAAGTATTGGAATCTATGACGATCCAAACGCAGATGATGAACAAATTGCTATCAATTTATTTCGTCAATCAATTGAGTATAACAATGGTAGATATTATGTCAACTTTCCTTAAAGAAATGCATTGTGGACTTACCATCAAATAAAGGCATGGCATTTGGGCGATTCAAAAACCTCACCACAAGATTCATAAAAGATTCAGATCTTTTTCTAAAGTATCGTGTCATCATTCGTGATCAATTGGAAAAAGGAATGATTGAAAAAGTCACTGATTTATTACCAACATCAAGCTTGCACCATTATTTGGCACATCATCCAGTGATCACACCAAACAAGACTACAACAAAATGTTGAATAGTGTATGACGGATCTGGGCGTCTGAGTAAAAAAGCTACTGCCTAAAGGAGTGTGTTTATCAAGAATCTACACTCTTAAAAGACATTGTTGAAATATTGATTTGATTTCAATTCTATCCAATAATAATGACAGCCGATTTGGCAAAAGCGTTTTTGAAAATCGGTCTTCACACGCCTTCTAAAGATCTTACGCGGTTTTTTTGGTTTAAAGATGATGCCAACCCAATTTTAAATGAAAATGTTCAATTGATGCCTTTCCAAAAGGTTCCATTTGGATTAAATTGCGCTCACTTTCTATTGATGGCAGTTAATCAACATCATCTTGGTAAAACACAAAGTCCCACCGCAAAAATATTGGCCAAAAACTGTATGTGGATAATGTGATGCTGGGAATGTTCAACAAAAAAGAAGCTGTAACTGCATATGGAGAAGCAGTTCAATTTTTTTCACAAGCGGATTTCCATTAACGGGAATGGAATTCCAATAGCAAACAAGTAAATGACACATTTAAAATAGCTGAAGGAGCAGCAAACAGCGATAATGCCACAACCAAAAGATTAGGTTTGGTATGGAACAAATATGTCTACACACTACAAATTGCCTGTACAAAACAAGTGAATAAAGGTATACCTACAAAAAGAATGGTTTTGCAATATTTTGCATCATTTTTTGACGCACTTGGATTGTTTTCTCTTGTTCTCTTTCATGGGAAAGTATTTTTATAGGAGGTATGGCGCCATAAAATTTCTTGGGATACAATAATTCTCGATTCAATGCAAAGTGCCTGGGTCACACTTAGCCAGAGCATAGAGGCTCTAAAGAACTTTCCTGTTCCACGATTTATAGGAGTCCTCCCAAAAAAACCAATAATGCTCATTGAATGTGTAGATGCATCTGAGCGCGCATACTGTGCTTGCATATACATGCGTCAAGTACAAGAAGACTTAACAGTGTTGATTTTTGCCGTTAATGGCAAAAACAAAGCTTGCCCCACAGAAAAAAAACTTACCATACCACGTTTGGAGCTACTTGCAATTTACCTTGTGGCTATAATGTTACAATTTGTTAAAGAGCAACTAAATGACACAGAATTTCCTGTTGTCTCTGTGAGTTTATTTAGTGACAGTATAGTTGCACTGTCATGGATATGGTCAACCAAGCTGTTATCAGTTTGTGTTTCAAACAGAGTACAGAAGATTTAACAAATTAATGAAATTAAATTCTATTACATTCAATCAAAAGACAATCTGTCTAACTTAGGAAGTCAAGGATGTACGTTAGAAGAGCTTTCAGAAATTTGGTGGAAAGGACCTTTATACCTACAGAATGAAACATATTGGAAGGAAGTTATTCCACACAAAGATTTATTATCTGATGAGGAACACAACTCTTATCAAACTTAAATAAAAAATTCAAATATTACTATCTTAAAAACACAAAATTCTGCAAGCAATAATATTTATTTTATAGCAAACACAAATATCTCAACCAGTCTTGAAACCAAAGTTTCAAGTCTAAATAAGCTCTTTACATTTACTGCGGTTATACTTCGTTTATTTCTTCTATTGATATGGAACAAATTATTTTTTGCAACTAAAGACAAATATCCATGGTGGAAACATTGTTTAAGATACATTCAAACCATGGGTCAAACCAAACCACCAACTATTACAGCAAAAAAAGACAAACAGCTCGCTATATTTGGGATTACAAAATTTAGCGTGATCACTTTTCATGTGTTAGCGGTGTACAACACACCCTATGGTTAGACAGCAATACTGGATAGTTCATGGTCATGGACGTCAAACCGTTAAAAAATGCCTTCACGCTTGCATGAATTGTAAACATATGTTAGTAAACCACTTCAAACGCCCTCCAATGCCTCCTCTTGCTGCTTACAGAATATCAAAATGCATACCTTTTTAACATATTGGTTGAGATTACTTAGGGCCACTCTGGGTGAAACTAGAAAATATAAAAACAAAGGTTTGGGTTGCATAGTTTACTTGCTTAACAACATGGGATATTCATCTCAAAGTGGTAAACAGCCTTTCATCTGAAAGTTTCTTGCAAGCCTTGCGCCGTTTTATATCAAGACGAGAAACACCAAAATATATTTTATCAGACAATGCACTTCAGTTTTTGACAGCAAATGGTACCCTGAATAAAGCTTAGAAATATTAAATTCCTGATTATTGTTCAAGACATGCGATTGAATGGAAAACAATACCTGTAAATGCACCTTGATTTGGGGGTGTATATGAACGACTTGTTAGTCTAGCTAAAGGTGGACTATAAAGAATTGTTGGTCGTGCCTTGTTGACCTTGGAATAGTTGACTAAACTGGTGACAGAAATAGAAGCTAGTTTTAATACCAGACCACTTACATATATTAACAGTGATCCAAATTCACAACAGGCAACAACCTATTGGCCGTCTTTTTGATAATAAATTTGTAAACACACCACTTTTAACAGATGAACAAAATGATCCAGATGATCCTGACTATTTACCAAAAGAAACTACTCAAGACACTCCTTTCAGCATATGGAAATTAAATCAAAATCCTTTAGATTGGTTTTAAAAACAGTTTGTAGGCCAATATTTACAACATCTTACAAAAAAGCTTCCCACTTCTCGCAGAAACAACCAAGGAAGCGTTTTTGTTCCAAAAGTTGGCGATCTTGTTTTAGTAAAAGATGAAAATCAGCCTTGTAACACTTGGAAAACTGCTTGTATACAAAAACTTTTACCCAGTCATTACAGCAAGAGCAGCTCAATTACAGTTTCCCAATCAGCGGGAATCCACATGTGCTATTTCTACATTATACCCACTTGAACTCTCTGCTAGTGGGGAAAATCCTTCAGAGTTAGCAACTACAAACACTCAATGAAATTAAAACAAAGAAAGTACAAGCTTCCTCAAGATATCCTCAAAGAGTCCAAAAATCTCCACAGAGATATTAAGCCTTACCAATTCTCATAACGTTGATCTTAAATACATTTTGTATACTTTGTGTTCACAGTGTAGCCGCCTATCATGCCAAGTGTCCTGAAAAAACTAAAGTGGAAAAAATTGAATCACAAAAATGCATATCTGAGGGAGTTACAGTCTACAGACAAATTGATAAGCAGAAGCTACGCTACAGAATAATTGCATGTCCTATTGGGCACATAGATGAAAAGGGCAACTGTGGACCAAAATGCAAGTGTCCCTTGTGAGATACAAATTGCTCTTATTATGAAGGACCAGTCCCAGAAAGCATTGGAAATGTAGAATCAATTTTAGCACAAGAAAAACCAAGTTTTTGTTCATTAAAACAAGATCCATGATGCGCCAAAAAACTTGAAGTAACAAAAGTTAACAAAATTCAGCTTTTAGATGGACAAGTTACCTTGTAAAAAATTTTAAATTACATTATATACAACAACATAAAAACAACTACCAATGCGTGGGCGATGGTTTAATCAGGGGAACATCTGTGTTTTGCAGCAAGCATCCGTCATAAAACTGGAAGCCGATTCTGTTATTTCAAAAACACAGAGGCAATAGTTATTGAATCAGAAGAAGGTTCATTTCCTATTAAAGCATATGGATAAGTTCCTGTTAAATATTACCCAGCCAAAGAATTACTGCTTCAAAGTATTTCTTGTGCCATGTGTTCACTGGAATGTGTCAAAGGAGGGGTAAAATTATTAATACTAGAAACAGTTGGGCAAGTGATAGTATGTAGCAGACCGTTTTGTTACACAATATCCTTTCCCAAGCAGATAGAAATGGTGCAATTCCCAATAGAAGCTTCACTAAATGATCATGAGTTTGACGCAAAGATATTTGGAAATGAATTTCTAATCAAAAATATTGGCATACACTGTAACGCTGATCCTTACTGTGAAAATATTTCATGTTATTTTTGCCATAATAGAATATTAAACCCACAATGTATACCAAGACTAGGACTTGTTATCATCTTTATTTTAATCTATTTTGGATCAATTACAATATACATTCTGTTAAAACTAGTAATATACACAACAAAATGCATGTTTTATGGATGATATGCAATTTAACATTGCATTGCATTTTGTGCACGATTTCTAAGAAATTCAAAAAAATGCAGCCTATAGAAAAGTATACATGCTCATATACACAAAAATTTCTACAGATGAAGACGTCAATGAAAGATACGCAGAAATATTACAAGAAGAAAACAGCACCAAAAGAGCTGAACCAAAACTGACACTTCTAAAAAGACCATTTCATCATAATACTCCAAGAAAAACAGCAGTTATTATAGCAATAACTCTAACCTTAGTTTATTGCCCACACTTTACAAGAGGCTGCGCTGAAGTTACAACACTTACAGCCTCAAGGTCTGTTTGCACCTAAACAAAACAAAAACTTGAATGCATCTTAACAGAAACAAGAATAGCCCTAGTACCACAAGGTCAAGACTCATGTCTTCTTATACATGACCCCAATAATGAACCAATTGGTACCATGGCTGTTGAAGTAGAAAAAAATCACACTCGAATGTCAAGCAAAGAATGAATTTTTACACGTTCAAATCAAACGAAGAATGAAGCAGTAAAAATCTGCTATAAAACAGGGTCTTGCAATGGACAATATTGCAACAACGTCAAAATCACTACACAGATAAAGGAATTGTCAAATGCTAATTCATATCCTGGTTTCTCTTATTGCGCCGCATCATGTGGTTGTTGGGTATGTAGTTGTTTTTATTGCCTGCTTATTTTATATATGCAGTACCAAAAACAAGTGCAGTTTATGAAAGCTTCTCATGTCCTGTTTGGTCTTACAAAGTGGAGGCTACCGTTCAAGTTATTCTATCAGATCAAAAAGTCACACAATACAGAGTTGTCCTAAGACC
The DNA here is from genome assembly GCA_030248175.1 of Microlaimidae sp. YZB2_3. Lineage (NCBI taxonomy): Eukaryota > Metazoa > Nematoda > Chromadorea > Desmodorida > Microlaimidae > Microlaimidae sp. YZB2_3. The sequence continues at coordinate 41,667 of JASAMX010011218.1, read as the reverse complement.
TGGAGTAGCAGTCAGCAAAGGAAACTTAAAAATGACTCTTATATCAATTACTAACCCGCCGCTTTCTATTCTGGGAAGTCAATTTTTAACAGATGGTTTCCGAACTATAATGATTAAAACTAGTGCAAGTGGGCAGCCTGTTATTAGTACCGTAGGATCCTTTCAATGTGCTTCTCAACAAAAGGCAATAAAATTTGACTGCTACTTTTCATGAAAAGATAAACTTGAACATTATTTCTAATATTATTGCATTGCAGAAATACACAACAATGGGGATATTGATTTTGGTTGTTGTTGCATTACCTAAAACTTAACTCCCCTATGCAGATTATACAAAGGGCAGGCGCTGAGACAAGCCAGGAGGGGCGAAAAAATTTCACCCCCATGGTTGAGACTCTTCGTCCAACATTGATAAAAACGTTGGCAACCTTTACCGCTAGAGTGTTCACTGCATGCAGTGTTCACCCATTCCGAGGTCTTAGCTAAAGGATTTTAAGTCGCCGCCTGATTTTGATCTTTCATTTAACGTCGTACACAAGCAGTATAGGTGTTCCTGCAAGGCAGTGGTACAGACTCTACACACTTTGGAGCTGCATTTGTCCACTAGTTTGCTAGATGGAAGACTGCCATGCGTAGCCGATGTACAACAACAATCACTCTAGTCATACCAAGCTGGACTCATTTCTATAAAAGAAAAGATCCAGCAAACAGGTCCAGATGGTTGGTACCCGTAGGCTCGTTGGGTGCTGCCTGAAGGTCAGCACGGTCCTGGTGGCTTAATGGCACATTGATTTTGGTCGTTTGGCTGGCTGGTTTTCAAAGAACTGGGTGTTTTCTATCATTATAATTATGGCTGTAATTATTCTAGTCTGTATTAGCGTCTCGTTAGCAGGACCAGTCTTTTCTATTCTACTAGCACAGTTCTCAAAAATTTATCATAAATTAATTACAAAGCTAAAACAACTAAAAAATAAATAAATAAACCATAAAAATTCAGTAAAAATTTATGACAGACAAAAATATGTCAGAAAAAATATTATTGTGGTTATGGGAATAATAAAATTATGTGGTTATTGGTTATAAAGTTTATAGGGTTAATTGCTAAAAGGTTATCATTATTTATTGGGATTTAGTGATTTATAGACATTTTCCAATCGCGGGAGTGTTGCGAAGTGAATGATTTGTGTGATTTATAAACACTGTTGAAGCAAAATGAATGGTAACAGTTGTAATGCGCATTGCCGCAATGCCGCATTGCTCTATTCAGGAAAATTTGGAGTTATGCACTTCTAATATTTTGAACTGTATTTAGAAGAAACCAGACGCATATACCTGCTGATCTAATTATCATATTTTCGAGACAGTTTGTAATACAAAATTTTCAATTATTATTCCTTTTTAAAATGAAAAGATAGATTGGGTTTTTTGTTTGGTTAGCTTGGTTAATAAAATATAAAATAAAATAAAAAAAATATAAAATAAAATATATATATACAAAAGGATATAAACATTTTGGAAAAAGTGCAACAAAATTTCACTAGACGTTTGTTTTATAAATGCAAGTTGTTACCTGTTGGTTATGAACATAGACTGAATTACCTAGGTTTAGAAAGATTAAAAGATCGAAGAGACAAAATTGATTTATATGAGTGCTATAAAATTATACATTGCTTAAACAATTTGCAAGCCAATGATTTTTTTAAGTTTAACTTGCAGCCCACCCGTGGTCATCCATTTAAATTGACAATGGAAGACTGCCGAATTAATGCAAGAAAATTTTCTTTTGCAAATAGGGTGGTTACACCTTGGAACAATCTACTCCCATCTCAAGTAACTGTCGATTCTTTGGATGCATTCAAGGAAAGTTTTAAAACTGACTTAAATAAGCGCTCTTTTTGAGCCTTTAAAGTCATATCAGATAGCTATGTTCAGTGATAATTAGTTACAATTGTAATTCGTATTGGCGGCAATTAAGTCGCAGATTTGATGTTGTTGATGAAAAAAAAAGAAAAAAAATAGAAAAAGAGAAAAAAAAAATTAAAAAAATACAATGATATGATGAAAACAGTATGAATTAAACTATGCATAGACTATGCTTAGTATAAAATTAATTCTGTTATCTGATCATTAGAAAGAAAAGAAAATATAGTTTCAAAATGTAAAATAAGAACTCTCTAAACTCTAAACTCTCTAAACCGCCACTGTTTATACAGTGCCTGTCCCAAGCCAGGATAAAGGAGGAGGGTTACAGAAGAACTTGTGGCAGTTTCTCTGTAAATTTTTTCTACGCGGGATGCCTGCAGCCAGCATTATATTTTGATGATGTCGTCGTTAAACGGCTAGGAGAAAAGCGTGACGGAAGTCCCTGCACTACGATTGCTGACAAATCTTACAAGTCTATCGCAGTTCTGCCGCTCCTAATGAAGATCATGGATCAGAAGGATAATTGGAACATTTTCCTAGCAGCCAAAGGAACAGCGAATTATAGACTTTACCAAAGCAACATTCTCTGCCACAAGAGCAAACAGAAGAAGAAGAAGAACTCTCTAAAAATTATTTCAAGTTTAAAAGTTAAACAAAATAAAAGAGACTATCAATTAGAACCCTCAAAATAACAAATTAAATATTGTCATTTGATGCCTGATTTCATTTTTATTGAACAAAAAAAGTAATTTGGTTTTAAACAAAAAAAATTGTGGATAATTTTAAAACATTGAATCATGGGTGGCGCGGGAGCGCCACAGGGCGATTTAGCCCCGTGGCGCTGTGCCAATCATTATTAGAGAACGTGGGTAAATTTTGAAATTCAGAACCTTCTTCTTCTTATTATTATTATTATTCCAACGCTCCATCCTTAAAAACAATATTCCTCATTCGGTACTGATTGATCAAAAATAAACGTGGGCTCAAAAGAAAGAAGAAGGAATTACGCAACTTTCTTAGGAAGCACTTTTTTGATTTAGGTCCTTGTTATCGATTTATTGATCAAAATAAAAAATTTGAAAAATAAACAAATAAAAACTCCCAACCGCACAATAACAACCTTTTGGCAACAATAAGGATTGTACAGAGCAGACAACCAACATCCCCTCATAAAAACGCACAAAAAAGCAGACCGGTTTTAATTGGTGGCAGAAACGGAAACAGTTCCCAGCGCCATCTGCTTCAACCGCGCGGAAATTGGCGAAAACAACAGAGTACTTTTTTTTAATTTTTGCATTACTGATGACAAAATTAATTCAAAGTTTTATTTATTAAAAAATAATAATAAGCGTCGGTGGCATATAATAAATGGGACTTATTTAAATACGATCCCATTTAAATAGAATCCCATTTAAATGGGACCTATTTAAATGGGAACCCATTTAAATGGGATTCCATTTAAATGAAACCTATTTAAATGGGACCTATTTAAATGGGATTCCCACTTAAATTGGATCCCATTTAAATGAGATCCCACTTAAATGGGACCTATTTAAATGGGATCCCATTTAAATGGGACCTATTTAAATGGGATCCCATTTAGATGGGATTCCATTTAAATGGGATCCCATTTAAATGGGACTTATTTAAATGGGATCCCATTTAAATGGGACCAAAATCGTTTTTACAAGCAGTTTGTTATAAGTATCTCATTTTTCTTTTATTATATGTTTTTGGTAAAACTACGTTAAACTTTTTTAATTACTTCAGTCTCTTTAAAAAGATAAGAATCACAATTAGACTTGCATACTCCAAAATAGGACGTACATAGGATTTATATGCTCTTAAAAGTGTAATTCAGAGTTGGATTTAAAACATCTAAAAAGTAATGCGGCTTTGCATAGCTTTTTTTAGAAATTTAAAAATATTAAAAAAATTAACTTTTACCTCTAGTTGTGGGCTAGGCCGCAATAGCCACACATGGTAGGGTCCTAAGCTCCCTTTCTACGACTGGGAGCTGCACTAAAAACAGACAGTGTGGCAATTACTTCACCAGTATGGCAATGGTGGTTTTAAAACCAAATCAACCACTACCTCTGAATCGGAGCAATCTCTAGTGTTTTCCAAACCATGAGGATTGTAATGCTACGTTAAAACGCAATCTAGTAAAACATTTTTTTGTGAAAAAAACTGCAAATATAACTATTAATATAAATATAAACATGAATATACAACTGAGCAGCTAAGTACATTAATACAAACACTGTGCGATACCTTGACAGGTATGAAACATTAATTAACTAAAAATACAAATTAACATTTAAATCACATTTTTATACCGCCCAGAGAACTTAACAAATAAATTATAGAAAGTTAAATGGAAGTAAAGTTACGCTATATACATACAGAAACGTATTATTTACGCATGGTTGTATTTTATCAATCGTCATCAACAAAAGTATATGTAAAAGTTAAGGTTTTTGAGAATTTGAACAACGGGTTTAAACTGTGTGTTTGAGAATATGGTCTAAACTGTGTGAAGTAACGTTTACCGTAAAATTATAATAATAGTAATATAAACACAATATGTTATTATATTGTCTGTACAAAAATGATGTGTAGTAACAACAAACTTTTAAGTTCAAGCGGTAACATATTATAGTTAAGGTTCAAAATAAATTATATCAGTGTAAAGCTCTTATTTTTACTAAAAAAATATATCCGAGCTCTTGGGATTCCCTGCTGCCTACTGATAATTATTTGATTAAAGATAAATTCTATCAGGGTGGAAATAGATGAGTGGTAAAGTAACCACTCGTTTTTTCAGAAAATATCACGTGCAGAGAAACACATGACGCAACTAAATAATTATTGGTTACATAACCTCTGAAAACTTTTTTTAAATTTTTCTCGCTTACGGGTTTATTGTTTATTTCTTTCTGGCGGAGAGCGGTTACGCCCTTAATTTCAGCCTGGAAGACTTTAACTTTAGTTGCTTTCTTTTTATTTTATTGATGATTTCATTGTATTAAATTTTTAAACTACACTATAAACTGATTGTATTATATAGTTTTTCCAAAGTAGGGAGTTAAGTAATTATTAAAAAATTAAATCATTTAGTTAGCCAAAATCATGTTTATTTAAAATGTAAAACAATTTTTAAGTAATTATCACAACACTACTAAAACCTAGGTATTATTGGTCAATGATATAAATAAAAAGTAAATTAAAAATTTGATAAGAATTTGTTTGCTTTGAAACATCCAAATAACTGTCAAAATATTTTTGCTGTTTAATTGATTTTGTTTAATTTATACTTTTTAATTTATTTGTTATTACAGCTCAGACGGTCGTGCACGTGAAATGCTTTTTTAAGATAATGTATTTAAAATAGATAATAGGATATTGAATGAAGTAAAAAATGCTTTATAGAAAAGTGTTTTATAAGTTTTTGTTTATTTTCAATGACTATGAATTTTACATAATAATATGGACAGCAGTTTTTTTTAAAAAAGCCATGTTTCACAAAAAAAAGACTGATTTGGACGATAGTTATATCAATGTATGCTATACATTGATATAACTATCAAAATATAAAATATACCGTTGAGTTCTATGAAGTAATAAAATTTTTGTAATCAAGCACACCGTTAGCGAAATATGCTCTTGTAAAATTCTTTTTAGTCCGCATAAATATTGTATACACTTTATTGATTGAATTGCTATTTCATTTTAAAAACAAAGAGGTTTGCCGGTTTTAAGTATCGATTATTTATTAAATATTAATGAAAATAACTAAAAGTAGAAAAAAATCAAATGAATCTAGCATAAAATGAGCCTTGTTTTAACAGTTACAGCAAATGAAGTTAAAAAATAAAAAAAAATGAAAATATGACTTTAGTTTTTAAAGCTATTTCGGAATTTCCTTGTGCGAAATTCTATTTTTAATCATACTTTATCTTAAATGCATATTTCCAGGCTTCTTTGAGAACACACCAGTAAACAAACATGTATCATTACAAGTTTAGCTTATAGGCAAAAAATCTAGCTGACCTCGATAATTTCAGTATTGAATCGACTATTTAACAATCGAAACATTTAAAATTTTTAACGAAAGCGGTTTAATAATAAAGATCAAAACCCATGTTTTAATAATTATTTATCAAATTACTTAATTTAAAACCCAAATGCAAGTTTTTTAAGGGCTAAAGTTGATTAATTTTTGTATATTTTGTGAATAAATGGGTTAAAAAATTTTTGTGTTCTTATTTGTTTTTTTTTAAACAAAAAGTCATAACCGCACAATTTTAATTGGTCCGCTCATGTCTGCTTTCTAAGTTTCTTAGTCAGCCAGATATAATTCAACAATATTTTCAGAGTTTGGCCCAAGTAGTTTATAAAGAAGAAGGTTTCCGTAAATCGCACAATTGTTTATAAAGTTTTGAAATATGTTTTAAATTTACTGGTGTCTCCTTGAAGAATAATCATTGTTGGTATTATTATTAGTATGTAAAATTAGTTTTAATGTGGGGACTGGCGAATAGCGACTACGCCAACTGCCAAAACTAAGCCAAAGTGAACAATGTTGAAGTTAGTTGTTCTGGGTTGCATGTTGCATAAATCTGTGTTGCAGCAGCAATATGATGTGCCCACCTTCATAGTTCTAAAACAAACAAAATATTTTCGTGTAAAAGTTTTGAAATGCTTCTTGTATTGTTGGAAAACAAGCATTTGCATACTAATCCACTTGTAGTAATACAATTTTAAAACATAAGTGAAAATGTTTATTTTGAAGATCATAAGAGCTTCTGTTTTAATATATAGATCAGCTCCTAATAAGCGTCTTTTACTGTACAAGAGGAAGTACAAAAGAAAATAAAATTTAAAAAATCTTAGGTTTTTTAGTTTCTTTACTTTAAACCTATGCTTAAAATTGCTACACAATGATATGTTTCGCTATGTTAAACTGCTTTAATATTTCAGTTTGTGCTAAATAAATTTTGGTTTTCTGATTAAACATCACAACAGTTAGAAATCATGAACAATGATTTTGAATTAGCAAAAATATAGTTGAAATTTGTGCTTTGAAACTAATTGCAAACCTACATAGGTTTTTTAATGTCTGATTGTAAAACTATTCAAAATTTAAAAATTTATTTTAAAAAGTCCATTTCATGCTTTTAAATGGGAGCATTTCCTGTAATTGAAACATTAAAAAATTGGAAATTAAGCGCGCCAGCAGCGCCGTACCTACAAAGTGACAAAAAATTAAAAATAACCAAAAAATGCTTTTGCTTTTGTAATATTAATAAGTACTTAAGAAATTTTAAAAAGAAAGGGTCGAGATTTTCGACCAATATTTATTTGAAATATTTGAAAGTCGATCGTTGTTTCTCAATTTTCCTTCTACATGTAATTGGTGCTAGTTGTTATTGTACCCGCTTCCCACACTAAAAAACCCTTATTCAAACACAACAAGTCTAATAACAAAAATGAAAAAAAATATGTGACTCTTGTTAAATAATTTTTCTAATCATATGTAAACCAATCAGCAATGTAAATTTTTCACCATCTTAAAATACCTACTACGACCCAGGGTTAAATCTTATAGAACTATAATATAGTGGGAAGAAGTGAGAAGAGCTAAATATAGGTCAGTCACCAAGTTCGTTGGATATCCTTTTTTTCTCAGCGCTCATTGCGTGGAAGTGATAAAATAGCATCTAATTATGTAGATATATTTTTAACATTAAATAGCTTCTATTAAATGGGAGGTAGAAACAAAATGATATTTTTAGTGTTAGAATTACTCCAATAACTTATTACTTTTTCTGAGACTGGTCCACTAAATAGGTGTTGACCAGGTGCTATGTTAGCACGTTGTTTAATACTCTTGTTAATGTTTTAAGTTTGTGTGGTTTTTTCAATAAATCATATGGCACTCTTGTTTTTAAATGGAATAGACTAATACTTAAACAAATTTATGCACATTAAAATAAAAGCTGATAAAGCCTTTACCTCTTAATAGGAGTTTAGTTAACCCTTAACTAGAGGTTATTGCCTTGTTAACTTGTATTTAAAACAAATTATGCACAAAAGCTATGAAATATACCAATTATACCACAAGTTTTATAAGACTTCTCAAGAAAAAACCTTAAAATTAAAACATTATCAAAAGTTTTAAACAACGTACTAACATAGCACATTGTCAACAACGTGTTTATTGGACCGGCCTCTCAAGGTCAAAGATTATTGCAAGGTTTTTGCAGTTTTTGTTAATTCTTTTAGATTAGAAAAACAGGTCATAAAAAATATTTGTGTTGAAAAACTTTCCGTTTTTCAAAACTAAATTTTAAACTTTTTGGGTGTTTTTTTTAATTTTTGTTTTAGGACTTAGGATTAACATTAACTATGGCATAATTCAACCTACCAATATTTCTGTTGATTAGATTTCATCAATATGTGTGTTATTTTGCGTCAAAATATACACAATATTGGGGAACATATTGGCCTCGTTGATATTTTTTGAATTTATCGTGATTTATTAAGAAAAAAAATTATCAGGTTGTTTTCAAAGCAATACTTTTACTAAAATTTTTCATCATGGAATACCAATTTTGTTGAAACGGGTTTATTTGCAGAATAAATTTTTTATTTAATATGGTGTTTTAAATTCATTGTTTTCCAAAATCTTTGCACAACGAATAATTCTAATGTTTTTTAAATTGTGAATTGTGTTTAAAAAAATTGGTTTTTTGATAACAATAGGTTTGATTTTTTTATAATAATTTTTTAAGAAAGAGGCGAATGGCTATGGAAATTTCATAAAATCGACTTTAAGTAATCGACCAGCGCACATTTATAGCTAATTTGTCTTTATAGTTAATAGTACATGTGTTGCGGCGCAAAGCGCAACAACACATGTACTATGTGTTTTTGTTCTTTATACAGTATTTTTTAAAGTTAGTTATAGTCATAATATAAACTGTTTTATTTTAAATTGTAATAAAAACTTTTTACCTGCTTCCTGTAACTTTGCAACTATTTGGTGTATCATTACTAAATTTTTCTCCAATTTTATCCTTACAACCTCGGAAATCCCAGCATCTTTTTATTGTTGTTACTGCAAAACCAGTTTTGGCGATCCATTCTTTGTAACAGAATTTATCGGTGGCATTACACTTTTTCACTAAATAATTTTTTTTTAGTTTTAAAAATCAATTTCAGTTTTAGAAAACCTAAGAAAAACTTGCAGCAGGGCAACAACAACAGTAGAGTGCAATAAAACTACACGTTAAATAAGGAATGAATTTTAAAGGAGCACTTTCACAAATCAATTCTTATATAACCCGAACCCGATTGTTTATTTAATATCAAACCTACCTATTTCAAGTTTTGTATTTTAAGTGCTTCTCTACTAGGCTTTCGCAATTTTTAAATTTTAGTTCGATTGGTTCAGTGTTAAAAGAGTAATGTGTTTAGGGCGATAGAGGAATGCGATTTGTAACAGTGTTCTTTTAACAAACAGCTTTTAAAAATGTGTTTTTATTACAAAATTTTAAAACTTTTTACAATGAATTTCTGTTTTTAAATACGTTTGTTTTTTTTATTTTTACAAATTAAATTTAGAAAGTATGAGACCTTTATTTACATTTAAATTGCCCTATTATTCTTCATAATGTTATTTTAAAAGATTTGATATTTTAATGCGCTATTCTGAAGTTATGCCATTATTATGGCATATCCCGTTTTTATGTAGGAGTTTAAAATTTTTCAGTATATTAGATTTTTTCTTATATTGGTATAGGTAAAAAACGCGTCCCAAAAGTTGGTAAAAGAATTCCACCCTTCGAATACTGATTAAGTGTTTCTAGGTCAGTTTTGACCTGAAGATCTCTATATTGAACATTAAGAATGCAATCAATGTTTCAAAGTTTCAAAGTTTTAAAGTTTATTCTAATAAAAAACTAAAAAAAACGTTAAAAAGTACAAACAATTGGTTATCACTACGAACCAATCATTGTCGCATTTACAAAATCAATTCGAAAAAAATATCAATAATAATAATCTAACAAATTTAATAAAAAATAAAACAAAAAACATGGTTTACGCGAATGATGGTCCAAAGGCTTAAAAAAATCCTTAAAATGAACCACAAGCAAGAGATTTTTTAAAACTAAGCAAGGTAGTGGCTGAAACCTGATATTCAGATAGGGAATTACATAAAGAAACAACTTTGTTTTACAAAATGATAGTGAGCTTCGGAAAACTAAAACAGATTATTTTATAGGTATCAAAACATTGTCTAAAACAAAAACAGTTAAAGATCTTGGCGTACATATATCAGAAGATTTAAAATTTCTTATCTCCTATTTAAATTTTGAGATAAGAGATAGTGGAGTTGGAACAAAGTTCCAATTCCACTATAGCTAACAATAAAAAGTAGTTTTTTAAAGACAAATTATATTTATATTAAATTATTTATATCAAATTAATTAAACTAAATATTATTGCGCGATTTTTACCCTTTCCAAAGAGCTTATGTTTATTTCTAATAAATCAGTAACAACGGAGGCGGGAGAGGTCACTCCAGTTGAGCTAGTGACCGGCCAAGGCTCCTAAAAATCAGATTATTAAGTAAACATTTCAGAAATAGAGCTGTACGTTCAGGAGGACGACTAAGGGGGGTCACTAAATTTGATAAAGTTTATGTAAGGCCGTCACTGAATGAAGAACAGCGAGTCTGTCAAGTTGCTTGGCAAACTTTGGGAGCTTAGAGAACAGAACAAGAAGGAATCACTTCGGTATTCTGCTGATGGTGATCCCTTTTTGTTCGACATCACTCTCAAGGCTCCCCTAAATGTTTCAAAATAGGATATTGTGCGACTTAATTATCATTATTGTAGTAAACTAAAACTTATACCTAGTATAAAAATTTTGTGTATGAATGCAAGAAGCCTTGCTAACTCCTTAGATGAGCTAGATGTTCTGATTTTAGGAGACGACTGTGCCTATGGTGATATCAATATCTGCTTTATTTATGAAACATGGCTCACTGAAACAACCACTGACCAAATGATTTTAAAAAACAGAAAATTTAATGTTTATCGAAGGGATCGACAGCAGCGGTGGGGAGGTGGAGTAGTTCTATTGATTAAAAATATTTTTAGAGTAGTTGAAGTGGAAATGGTGGAAAAGTACAATGCAATAGAACTAGTAGCGGTTGACATTTTTCTACAAAAATCATCTAAACTGAGATTCATTGGTATTTATAGAGAACCTAGTACTAGCAAAGAAAAAGACAATCTAATATTTGAGCTAATCCGGAACTTAACAGAAAACTTTGTAGGAACCATTGTTTTTACTGGAGATTTCAATCTGCCAGGGGTAGAATGGTCTTCAAATAAAATAACTTCAAACACGCAAAATGAAAATAATTGGTTTGAGTTTCTTATTGAGCTAGGTATGTATCAGCTTGTTTCAAAACCAACTCGTGGGAATAATTATCTGGATCTTTTGTTTACAAACGATAGAGAAATTTTCAATAATGTCACTGTTGCGCCCAGTTTTTCACAATCAGACCATGACACTATTTTATCTGAAATTAATCTTAAATTATTTGACAGTTCTAAAAATAAGATTCAAAACTACATACCTGATTTTAAAAGCAGATTATGATATGCTAAGTTAACTATCTACAATCAACTGGAAAATATTATTTGAGGAATGTGGCACAGTAGAAAATGCTTGGCAGAGATTCAAGGATATTTTGTTGTGAGGAATCAATAGACATGTCCCTGGAAAAAATTATTTACAAACAAAAAAAAATTGTACAATATCCAACACAAATAAGAAAACTACAAAATCAAAAGAAAAAACTTTGGCATAAGCGTAATATTGATGAAAAATCAAGATCAGAATATAAAAAATTTGCAAAGTATACAAAAATAAAGTTAGAGATTTTAACACTAATAAAGAAACAAAAATTTTAAATTCTGGGGGTTTAAACAATTTTTATAAATTTGTTAATAGTAAAATCAAAACAAAACAAACTATCCCACCAATTAAAAGAGACGATGGGACATTTGTAACTGAAGACTTTGAAAAAATTGAACTTTTGGGAAATTATTTTGCTTCTGTTTTTACTGATGATGATATTACTTTGCCAAATTTTAATCCACCAAACATTGGAAAGTTGGACAACATGGTATTTACCGCAAAAAAGGTATTTAAGGCATTAAAAAAGCTCCCAAACAAATTGTCTCGAACACCTGACTGTTTTCCAGCTTACTTTTTAAAACGCTTGGCTAAAGTTATTGCTGAACTTTTGGCAATAATCTTTCAGATGTCTTTTGATTTTGGAGAATTACCATTTGATTGGAAAATAGCTTTATTAAACTTACTGTTTAAAAAAGGCACTAAAAGCCTAAAAGAAAATTATCGTCCAATTTCACTTACATCTTTTTCTTGTAAACTAATGGAACAGCTTGTCAAAGAAGAACTGCTTGTCTTTTTCCATATCATTTTGTCAAGGTTTCAACATGGTTTTAAGGCAAAAAGTTCTACAATAACACAGCTGTTGGAAACTTTTAATGAGTGGACGCTAGCACTAAAGGATAAATTTCTAATTGATGTTGTTTACTTGGATTTCGCCAAGGCCTTTGATCCCGTGTCACATCAAAAATTGTTATATAAGCTAGAAAAATATGGTGTTTCTGGTAAATTTTTAAAATGGATGAAAGAATTTTTAGTTGGGAGGGAAATTAAAGTTGTAATTAATAACTCAATATCCAAATCATTTCCTGTAAGAAGTTCAGTTCCTCAGGGTTCTGTTTTAGGTCCATTTTTATTTTTGGTATATATTAATGATATTGTTGATTGTGTTAAGTTCTCACAAATTAGACTCTTTGCAGATGATATAAAGTTGTTTGTAAAATCTTCATCTAAAGATTACCACATTCAAACCTTGAGACTTCAGCAAGATTTAAATAGAATACACAGCTGGTCACAAGACTGGCAACTGCAGTTATCTAATCACAAATGTGAAGTTCTTCATATTCGAAATCATAGCAAAGAGTTAATTTGTAAATATAAGCTTGGTAATAATGTACTTGCAACTACAGAATTGGTGCGTGACCTAGGTGTTTATATATCCCATGATATGAAATTCTCTAAACACTTTGAAATCACAGCAAAAAAAGCTATGAGAGTGACATCACTAATTTTTAGAACATTCAATTCAAACTCTAGAAATAATTTTCTCAGAGCATATAAGTCCTATGTTAGACCAATTCTGGAGTATGCTAGTGCAGTTTGGAACCCTTATTTACAAAAGGATATAAACATTTTGGAAAAAGTGCAACAAAATTTCACTAGACGTTTGTTTTATAAATGCAAGTTGTTACCTGTTGGTTATGAACATAGACTGAATTACCTAGGTTTAGAAAGATTAAAGGATCGAAGAGACAAAATTGATTTATATGAGTGCTTTAAAATTATACATTGCTTAAACAATTTGCAAGCCAATGATTTTTTTAAGTTTAACTTGCAGCCCACCCGTGGCCATCCATTTAAATTGGCAATGGAAGACTGCCGAATTAATGCAAGGAAATTTTCTTTTGCAAATAGGGTTGTTACACCTTGGAACAATCTACTCCCATCTCAAGTAACTGTCGATTCTTTGGATGCATTCAAGAAAAGTTTTAAAACTGACTTAAATAAGCGCTCTTTTTGAGCCTTTAAAGTCATATCAGATAGCTATGTTCATTGATAATTAGTTACAATTGTGATTCATATTGGCGGCAATTAAGTCGCAGATTTGATGTTGTTGATGAAAAAAAAAAAGAAAAAAAATAGAAAAAGAGAAAAAAAAACACAATGAAATGATGAAAACAGAAGAATTAAACTATGCATAAACTATGCTTAGTATAATATTAATTCTGTTATCTGACCATTAAAAAAAAATCGGTTTTAAGATATAAGCGTTTGAAAAAAAATCTATTTATCACATGAAAAACAGGGCAATCAATTACAAAATTTATCCAAGTTCTCTAATTATAGTCGGCGCGGTGCCCTGGGACTTAATAACCGTGTGGCGCTCCCGTGCCGCCTATAATTTAATGATATTTTTTGAAATAAAAAGATGAAAATTTATTTAAAAAATACGTACGTCCTCTAATTATGGTTGGATCGGTTGATTGGAGCTAAATAGCCGCACCAGCAAGGATTGCAACTATACTTTTGAAATAAAAATAATAATAATGACAAGAAGAAGATGATCATGAATTACAAAACTTACATACGTTCTTTAATTATAGTTGGCGCAGTGTCGTGGGGCTACATTGCTGTGTGGCGCTCCGGCACCTCTAATGATTGCAATTATTTAAAAAAAAATCGACAGAAGATGGTCATGAATTACAAGTTTTATTTCATCCACGTTCTTTGATTATAGTTGGTGTGGTGCGGTCTCTGATTATAAATATCATATTCAGTTACAATAAACGTAAACTTAATTTATGTTAAACTTGCAATTATATTCAGTTACAACAACGTTTCGACGCGGCAAAACACAGGTCTTTGTCAAAGGACTTAATACCTAAAATCGCTAGAGGCAATGGAAAAAAAATTAATTAATGTTCATTAAAACCCTATTAAAATTTTTTCTTCACGGCAAAAAATGGGTGACGTGCAAAATCCCTATAAAAGTAGTGTTATATTTCCATGACCGAATTCCTCATAAAGCAGTGTAATTCCCTATTACATTGAAAAATGCGTTTGCGAACTAAAATTTGTCCCAGCAACTTAGCTTTTTTAATCATAAAAACATTAAAACTGTTTTAATTATTTCCCAGGTTTTTAAGTAAAGTCCTAAAATCAAGCCAAAATTTATTGTGATAAATATATTATTTGTGTTTTTTAAGTGTTCAATTTACAGAAATTATTGCAAGTGCATTATATTTATTGGGAATTGACACTACTTTATGGGGATTTTAGACTGTTTATAGGGATTTTGACCTATGAAAACTTTGTTAATAGGGTTTTTATACAGACCCATAGTATCTTCAAGTCATTTTTTGTATAAAACATCATTTATTGCTTCAAATAGCAGTTAAAATATTTTTTAATGCTCAAATGTACAATCGCCAGCTCATATTTGACTTAGAAACAAGGTTTTTATCATTTTTTCTGAGACAGAATTCTGAAACTGACTTTTCGGAAGTGTTAAGTACTTGTACATTGTACCTTTTTCTTTTCATATTTTCCCAGTACTTAGATAAACTCTTACCCCCCACTGGAGCCTGTTAGATTTGCTATATAGCATTCCAAAGAGGCAACGAGACTGGTCATTGCAAAATAAATAATGAATCTGACGAGAAACTGGCACACGCCCATTTTTGAACTTTTTTGGATTTATATTAAAATAGAGAAGTCGACCGCTTAACAACTGTTAAAAAAACACAAATGACCCTAGAAAAATTTCAAAAAAAATATGGAACAGCGCGGGAAGTCGTGCACCTGCTAGGGGCGGTTTAAGCCAGCGGTGTCTTGCTTAATTTATATTTTGTAATTCTTCATGAGTTGCGCAAAAGAGCCACCAGCGATTTAGCTCCGCGGCGCCGCTTGTAATAAAATTAGAAAACGTGGGTAAATTTTGAAATTTATGTTCATCTTCATATTCTTCTTACTATTATTATATACTATTATTATTCTAGTACGCTCATATCTTATAATCAATATTCCTGTTTCGTTACTAATTGATCAGTAGTTAAGATAGGCTCATTGTAAAGGGAAAAAATTTCGCAAACTTTTTAAAGGTGCGGTGCGGGCGGATTCAAACTTTTTGTCTTTGATTTTGATAATTTTTTGTGAAAACCAGGCCCAAACTCCGCCAGTATACAAAAATTTGATGCGCGCCACTTTTTGTGTTCTTTTAACCACGTGAAAAAACTATAACAAACAATATATCAGTAAACTTAGAAAAGTCAAAAAAATTTTTTTATTAACCCAGTTTTTTATTTTTGGCACGTTGCCAATTTTGCACGCGCATAAACTGAAATTTTGATGAAGCAAAAAAACGCCCCTTAAAAATTGCACCATAGCTCATGCAAATCACATAATTAAACATTATAATTAGTACAAAGCTGTTCTCCTTAATGAGACCATTTGATTGGTGTGCTTCATAAAACGAAAAACTATTGTAGTCGCTCGTCCGGACTTCCTAAAGTTGTATGTTCGTAAAACGGCAATTTTTGCGGTAGAAAAAATTGGTTTTTTTCCATGGGTCGCTGTTTTTGTTAACGCTGGACTACCAATATTGCTGATATACCATTTCAATTGCATTAAACCGGCGTTTATTACAATATCAAAATTATTAATTTTTTTGTTATTAACTGCATTTTTTGGAAAGTTAAACTGCTGGCAGATTTTTCCCAAAAAACACCAAAATTCATCAACCCATAACTATTTCAAATCACTTGAGAGCATCCCTTTAATGGGGAGCAAAGGATTTTTTTCGCAACTTTTTTTTAATGACGTATCAACCATGTTTTTACGATTTGATTAGACTTTTTTCTAAAAATACCCATACTAAAACTGGGAAAACTACAAAAAAATGCACATTTTTAAAAATTGTATTTCTTTATCAGAAATGATTGTAATTATTTAAAACACAACTATTCTCAAATAAAATTGTCTGCAATTATTGTATAGAACAAAAAAAGTGCGATTTTTTGTCATTTTTACTACTTTTTTTGTCTACCAATTTTGACACATTTTTTTGGGTTTTTTCGTTTTTCTACCTTGCTGCTCAGAATTACGCTCAGAATTTGTTTGTCTCCCTTGAGCGCAACTATGATAGTTTATATCACAAACTATATATTATTAATTCAAAAATACTCGGTTTTTTTTTATTTTTGGCACGTTACCAATTTGGCACGCATATGAACTAAAACTTTAATGAAGTTTTGAACTAAACGTATGAACTAAACCTCACAAATCGCTCTCTAGCTCATGCAAATCACGTAATTAAACATTTTAAATAGAACAGAGCTGTTCTATTCAATCAGACCATTCGATTGATTTGCTTTTTAAAGCTGCAACCTATTGTAGTCGCGCGTCCGGACTCTGTCAAAACACGCAAAAAATGCATTAAATGAAAGCAATAATCAAAAAAGTACTAAAAATACAAAAAAGTAATCCTGTTGTTTTATATGACAAATTCAAACAAGTTTTTTGTACAATAGTCGTTTTTTAATTAATTAAATGCATTTTTTTAACAAAATATAACTTTTCAAAACGTATATTTTTTGCAGTTTTCCCAGTTTCAGTATGGATATTTTAAAAAAGTCCAATCAAAGTAGGCATCCTATAAACACGCTTGAGATATCATTAAAAAAACTTCAGTGTAATTTCTGGAAATTAACGAAAAAACATCAAAGTTTTTGATATCTGTAAAAAGCGCCAGTTTAATGCCATCCAAATAATATATCGATTTATCGATCTATATATATCAATACAAACACCAAATAATATATCAGCATGAGCTGAGGTGCAATTTGTGAGGGGCATTTTGTGCTTCAATAAAGTTTTAGTTTATGCACGTGCCAAATCGGCAACGTGCTAAAAATAAAAAAACTGGGTTAAGAAAAAAAATTTTCAAATTTTTTTGAATCTAATAATATGTAGTTTGTGATATAAACTATCATATTTGCGCTCAAGGAAACAAACAAATTCTGAGCGTAATTCTGAGCAGCAAGGTAGAAAAACAAAAAAACCTAAAAAAATGTGTCAAAATCGATAGACAAAAAAGTAGCAAAATTGACAAAAAATCGCACTTTTTTTGTTCTATACGATAATTGCAGACAGTTTTATTTGAGAATAGTTGTGTTTCAAATAATTACAACCATTTCTGATAAAGAAATACAATTTTTAAAAATGTGAGTTTTTTGCAGTTTTCCCAGTTTTAGTATGGGTATTTTTTTTAAAAAAAGGTCAATCGAAGTACGCATCGTAGAAACATGGTTGATACGTCATTGAAAAAAAGTTGCGAAAAAAATTTTGCCCCCCATTAAAGGGGTGCTTATAAGTATTTGATATAGTTATGGGTTGATGAATTTCGGTGTTTTTTCGGAAAAATTTGCCAGCAAACTTTTCGAAAAAAACAGTTAATAACAAAAAAACTAGCCTTGAAAAATGCTCTAAGAATAAAGCAGGAAAAAGGGGCAATTTCTCTCCGGGCGTGTGTTTAGAAAAAAAAATGTCGACTAGTCTGACATTATTTGCACCATAAGAAATTTTCATTTAATTTGGCCTGTTGCCCACTGAGTAAAAATTTCTACCATATGATAATAATATATTTATACGTTGAATTTTAATGTTTTAGTTGAGTTTATTTACACAGCACTTTTTTAATTACATTGCATTTTTTATTCTGATAAAATGACAATAAAAAAAATTATACTCACAGCAATCTTTGAGAAGCGCGAAATCGCCACTTTTTCAATTTGAAGGTTATATTTGTATGTATAAGTAAAATAAAATTGAAAAAGTGGCAATTTCGCGCTTGTAAAAGATTGCTGTAAGAATAATTTTTCAATTGTCATTTCATCAGATTAAAAAAATGCGATGTAATTTAAAAAGTGCTGTGTACTTAGTTCAACGTATAAATAAATTATTATCATATGGTAAAAATTTTTACTCAGTGTGCAGCTGGCCAAAAAAAATACAAATTTCTTATGGTGCAAATAATGTCCATCTAAAACTAGTTCACATCTTTTCTGTCTAAACACACGCCCGGGGAGAAATCGTCCCTTTTTCCTGCTCTATTCTTAGAGTATTTTTCAAGGCTAGTATGCCACTTTTTTAAATCAAATTAAGAAATAACCTTATATAGTAGTATTAGCTGCTCAATGACAAATGTTTATAATCAATCCGTAGCCGAGATATTATGTTTTAACAGTTTTAATATTATCAATAAAAAACGTATTTTTCGTGAACATTCCAATGAGAAAAACTTTTCCGACATTTTTTAGTCTTTATTTATGGTTGATAAATTGAATTTTTAAATTAAATATAAAAAAGTTAGAGTCTTAGCTATGTAATAATATAAATTTCTAATAGTGCTCGATTATTAATACGACTTTAAAATTATGTTGTCAACAATTTAAATTTTAAATTTAGACACTGAAAAAAGTGGCTCCTAAAAAAATTATTGCGCGATTTTTTACCCTTTCCAAAGAGCTCATGTTTATTGCTGATAAATCAGTAACAACGGAGAAATATCGGTTTTAAGATATAAGCGTTTGAAAAAAATCTATTAATCATATGGAGAACAGGGACATGAATCACAAAATTTATCCAAGTTCTCTAATTATAGTTGACACGGTGCCATGGGGCTTAATCGCCGTGTGGCGCTCCCGTGCCACCGATAATTCAATTATATTTTTTGAAATAAAAAAAGAAGATGAAAATTTATTTTAAAAGATACGTACGTTCTATAATTATAGTTGGAGCGGTGGAGTGGGGCCAAATCGCCGCACCAGCAAGGATTGCAATTATATTTTTGAAATAAAAATAAATAATAATGAGAAGAAGATGATCATGAATTACGAAACTTACCCACATTCTTTAATTATTGTTGGCGCAGTGTCGTGGGGCTACATTGCTGTGTGGCGCTTCGGCACCTCTAATGATTGCTATTATTTTTTTAAAATAAAACATCAGCAGAAGATGAACATGAATTACGAATTTTATTTCATCCACGTTCTCTGATTATAGTTGGTGCGGTGCCTCGGGGTTAAATCGCTACATGAACGATGAAGGAATATAGATTTTAAGATATGAGCGTTAGAATAATACTAAAATAAGTAGAAGAGATGAACATGAATTACAAAATTTTCCCAACTAATTATAGTTGGTTAATTATAGTTGGTGCGGTGCTGTGGGGCTAAACTTCCGCGGGGCTTCCCGCACCACCGATAACTGCAATTTTTTTTGAAATAAAACCTTAAATTAATTTTTTCATGAATAAATCAAGAATTAACAAAAAATATTATATTGTTTTTGCCGTTTTTTGTGCGGTTGAAGTAGATGGCGCTGTGCGGTTTCCGCCCCCAATAGCAACCAAGCATAGCCGTCTGCTGTTATTGTGCAGTTTCTATGAGGAGCTGTCCGCTGTCTGCTCTGTACGATCCGTATTGTTGCCAAAAGGCTGTTATTGTGCGTTAGAAGTTCTTATTTTGCTATTTTTTAATTTATTATTTTGATCAATAAATCGATAACAAGGAGCTAAATGAAAAAAGTGGCTCCTAAGAAAGTTGCGTAATTCTCTTTTCTTTCCAATGAGCCCATGTTTATTTTTGAACAATTAGTAACGAAGGAGGAATATCGATTTTAAGAAATGAGTGTTAGAATAAAATAAAAAGAAGAAGAAGAAGATGAACATGAATTTCAAAATTTACCCACGTTCTTTAATTATGGTTGGCGCGACGCCGCGGAGCTAAATCGCCCTGTGGCGCTTCCGCGCCACCCATGATCAAGATTGTTTTTGGTATTATGGTTGAATTATATCTGGCTGACGCTGAAAATTAGAATGCAGACATGAGGGGACCAATTATAATAGTGCGGTAATGACGTTTAAAAAAACAAATAAAAACGCAGAATTTTTTTTAAATTTCACCTTTTCACAAAATATACAAAAATTAACCAAATTTAGCCCTTAAAAATTTTGCATTTAGGTTAGAAATTTAGTAATTTGATAAATAATTATTAAAATACAGTTTTTAATCTTTGTTATTAATCTGCTTTAGTGAAAAATTTTGAATGTTTTTGTTGTTAAATAGTCAATTCAATACTGCAAATATCGCGGTCAGCTAGATATTATTTGCCTATAGTAGTATTTTGCATTTTCACATGACCCCACCTGTAGCCGCAATCATAAAGCGCGATTAACCAAGAATTAGCCAAGAATTGTTGATTGGCTTTTGCATTGGCTCACATAATAAAATTTAAATTAATAAAAGACTTAATTCTTCTAAATAATAATTATTAATTTACAATAAACTTAAAGCATAATCAAACATACAGAGGAATTGAATTTTTATCAATTTAAATTAATAATGTGAACCAATGCAAAATCGGAATAAAATTCGTTTTTTATCTTATTTTTTTATTTCGAAATTAAAAATTAACAATATCATGTATTTACTTTTTTTCAAATATTCTTAAAATTTGACATTTACTTATATAAAAATACTTTAGTTAAAACAGTATGTATACTTTTTAAGTCATAAAACATGACAAAAAGTATAAAAACTGCGTTTAAAGTCAGTTTTTATTAGCTTTTTAATCCAATTCTCTCCTTGTCCACAAAAAAAGACGTCCATACGTAATTTTTGGTTAATCCTCGGTTAATCGGGTTTTATGAGTGCGGCTACAGGAAATTAATTTATTCCCCAACTTTAAATAAAGCTGTCACGACATTTTTTAAATTGAGGTCCATCAAAGTAGTGGAATCCCAGTCCGACACAAAGTAACATATCTTATAGTAAAACTTTTTTGAAATTGAGATAGAACAGCTTTGAATTCCCACATGACCCCACCTGGTTTCTGATTTAATCCAGAATTTTAAGAAGTAAAACCTAGATTGTTTTTATTTCCAAAATTTGGTTTATCAGAATAGTGGAAGCCCAGTCAAATCAAAGTTGATCTATAAAAGCAACACTTTGAGATCTAACATTTCCTCATCTAAAAATTGACTTAATCTAAAACTATACATATGTTTATATCCCCCAATTTATATTTTTAGTCTGTCAAAGTGGCGTAAGCCCAGTCAAAAACAAAATGTTGTTATATTTTTATTGTAATAGTGAAGTGTTTGAGAGTAAAAATCAGTCTGCGGTAATACTTTGCGTTCTCACATGACCCCACCTGGAAATTGATTTATTCTCCAACTTTAAATAAAGCTGTACGCCACATTTTAAGTTGAGGTCCATTAAAATGGTGGAAGCCCAAACCAACACAAAGTAACACATCTTATAGTCAAAGATGAAATTGAGGTAGAACATTTTTGAATTTCAACATGACCCCACCTGGTTTCTGATTTGACTCAGAATTTTAAGAAGTAAAAGCTATGCTTCTATTTCCAAAATTTGGTCTATCAGAATGGTGGAAGCCCAGTCCAAATCAAAGTTGATTTATAAGAACAACATTTTGAAATTTCACATGACCTCACCTAGAAATTGACTTAATCCAAAACTATATATATATGGTAATGTACCCATATTTAGGGTAACTGACTTAATTTCGGCCACCTTTTTTTTATTTTTTTGAATAAGTTTTTTCTGGCTTTTTATATCAAGTCAAAATTTGGCCTACAAATCAAACAATAGCTATATTTGTTATTCCAGGGCAAAATTTGAATATTTCTGTTACACTTAAAAATCAGTGAAGGTTTAAACATTTTTTTCAAAGTGGCCGAAATTAAGGCGCGTGCCATTTATTTCGGCCACCTACAAAAAACTGGCCACAACTATTGCTTAAACGAACAATAAAAATTTCTAAAGGTTGCAAATTTACCCTTAGGTACAGTTATTGGTACATATAACTTAATTTTTCCCGTTTACGAACTTTAATAGTTATTAGCAGGACTTTAAATAATTATGTCAAAACCTTAAAAAAACAAGTTTTAATAATTTGTATTTTTTGTTCAATTTTTATTTTTGGCTTAAAAAACGTCAAAACAAAGTCAAACGAGCAAAAAAAATTCTTTATAAATACGGTGGTACAATGATATTTAAAAACAGCAAAAAACGGCAGGTTCTTGAGCTAAGTTTTTTGGGGGTTGAAGAGGGGTTAGGGAGATTGAAATTGTAGAGAAAAATAAAGATATTTAGGATATGTATAGATTTTTGTTTATGTTATGTATTGTTTATTGATGTGTTGTATATAAAAAATAGTTTGTAAAAATAATGATATTGTATTATATGTAGATTAGGTAATTTAGATATAAAATTATTTTTTAGTTACTTATTGTGTTGTTAGTTTTTTGTATGTTGGTTTTTTTTGATATAAGTTGTCTGAATTGTGGAGAGGTGCCTGTATTAATTAGTTAGGGTGTGTAATGGGGGCGTAGTAGTGCTTTGGAGGGTTGGTTGCTCATAAAGAATATAATGGGGATGAGAGGGCGAGGGGTCTGAGGCTGGTTGGTTGTTACGTGTCTTTAAGTCGAAATTTAGAAGGAGTGTAGCTTGATCCGAGATTTGGGCTGAAGTATGCTATGTAATTTGTAGGTTGTAGTTGAAAGGAGAAAAGAGAAAAAAGAGTGGATAGATAAGATAATGTTTTGTGTCTTCTTTCCTTCTTTCCTTTTTTTTGGATTTTGTCCTTGTAGGAATGTTTCTCTTAAAGAAGGACTTGTCCTAAGGGGTTTGGATTTTTTTCCTTTGTTTCGGTCTTTTATAAGTATGAACCAGGCATAATAATACCAAAAAATGGTTTATTTGTTTTTGGTTGGTTTGGTGTGGGTAATAATTGTGTTGCGTTTTTAATCTTAAGTTTTTTTTGCATGAAGAAAAATACCTACTTCTAATGTACACATAATGTACATACAAATTTTGGTGGATATTAAAATATTTTAAATTTGAATTTTAGTTTAAAAAGCATGCATGTCGCATAAAAAAAAAAGGTTTTTTTTTCTTTTAAAAAGAAGCATGTTTATTGGGTAACCAAATTTTTGTTTTTTAGTAAATAAAACCAACGTTTCGACGCGGCAAAACACAGGGGGGTGGGTCTTACAAGACAAAAAGCGCCGCCGGGATGACAGACACGCGGGAGAGAGCTCTGGAATGGATAAGGAAGATGGAAAAGAGGATAAAGATGGATTTAGAATTAAAAAAAAAATAAAATTTTAGTGGTTAGTGAATGGGGAAAGTGTAGTTTTAAAATGGTGTGGGGTGGCTGTGGAATAGTGAGAATTGGAATAGAGAGAAGTGTAGTTGTGTTGCTGGGGTGAGGGGAAAGGAAAAATAGGATATGTTTACAAAAAATAAAACCAACGTTTCGACGCGGCAAAACACAGGTCTTCGTCAAGGGACTTAATACCTAAAATCGCTAGAGGCAATGGAAAAAAATTAATTATTGTTCATTAAAACCCCATTAAAATTTTTACTTCACGGCAAAAAATGGGTGACGTGCGAAATCCCTATAAAAGCAGTGTTATATTCCCATGACCGAATTCCTCATAAAGCAGTGTAATTCCCTATTACATTGAAAAATGCGTTTGCGAACTAAAATTTGTCCCAGCAACTTAGTTTTAATCATAAAAACATTAAAACTGTTTTAATTATTTCCCAGGTTTTTAAGTAAAGTCTTAAAATCAAGCCAAATTTTATTGTGATAAATATATTATTTGTGTTTTTTAAGTGTTCAATTTACAGAAATTATTGCAAGTGCATTATATTTATTGGGAATTGACACTACTTTATTGGGATTTTAGACTGTTTATAGGGATTTTGACCTATGAAAACTTTGTTAATAGGGTTTTTATACAGACCCATAGTATCTTCAAGTCATTTTTTGTATAAAACACCATTTATTGCTTCAAATAGCAGTTAAAATATTTTTTAATGCTCAAATGTACAATCGCCAGCTCATATTTGACTTAGAAACAAGGTTTTTATCATTTTTTCTGAGACAGAATTCTGAAACTGACTTTTCGGAAGTGTTAAGTACTTGTACATTGTACCTTTTTCTTTTCATATTTTCCCAGTACTTAGATAAACTCTTACCCCCACTGGAGCCTGTGTGATTTCCTATAAAGCATTCCAAAGAGGCAACGAGACTGGTCATTGCAAAATAAATAATGAATCTGACGAGAAACTGGCACACGCCCATTTTTGAACTTTTTTGGATTTATATTAAAATAGAGAAGTCGACCGCTTAACAACTGTTAAAAAAACACAAATGACCCTAGAAAAATTTCAAAAAAAATATGGAACAGCGCGGGAAGTCGTGCACCTGCTAGGGGCGGTTTAAGCCAGCGGTGTCTTGCTTAATTTATATTTTGTAATTCTTCATGAGTTGCGCAAAAGAGCCACCAGCGATTTAGCTCCGCGGCGCCGCTTGTAATAAAATTAGAAAACGTGGGTAAATTTTGAAATTTATGTTCATCTTCATATTCTTCTTACTATTATTATATACTATTATTATTCTAGTACGCTCATATCTTATAATCAATATTCCTGTTTCGTTACTAATTGATCAGTAGTTAAGATAGGCTCATTGTAAAGGGAAAAAATTTCGCAAACTTTTTAAAGGTGCGGTGCGGGCGGATTCAAACTTTTTGTCTTTGATTTTGATAATTTTTTGTGAAAACCAGGCCCAAACTCCGCCAGTATACAAAAATTTGATGCGCGCCACTTTTTGTGTTCTTTTAACCACGTGAAAAAACTATAACAAACAATATATCAGTAAACTTAGAAAAGTCAAAAAAAATTTTTATTAACCCAGTTTTTTATTTTTGGCACGTTGCCAATTTTGCACGCGCATAAACTGAAATTTTGATGAAGCAAAAAAACGCCCCTTACAAATCGCACCATAGCTCATGCAAATCACATAATTAAACATTATAATTAGTACAAAGCTGTTCTCCTTAATGAGATCATTTGATTGGTGTGCTTCATAAAACGAAAAACTATTGTAGTCGCTCGTCCGGACTTTCTAAAATTGTATGTTCGTAAAACGGCAATTTTTGCGGTAGAAAAAAATGGTTTTTTTCCATGGGTCGCTGTTTTTGTTAACGCTGGACTACCAAAACTGATGATATACCATTTCAATTGCATTAAACCGGCGTTTATTACAATACCAAAATTATTAATTTTTTTGTTATTAACTGCATTTTTTGGAAAGTTAAACTGCTGGCAAATTTTTCCCAAAAAACACCAAAATTCATCAACCCATAACTATTTCAAATCACTTGAGAGCACCCCTTTAATGGGGGGCAAAAGATTTTTTTTCGCGACTTTTTTTCTTTTTAATACGTATCAACCATGTTTTTACAATTTGATTAAAGTTTCTAAAAATACCCATACTAAAACTGGGAAAACTACAAAAAAATGCACATTTTTAAAAATTGTATTTCTAAAAAGAACAATTATTAAAGTTATTATGGTTTAAAACTGTTTTGCTTTGGACACCGTACCCCACCTGAGCCCCATTTAGATTTCAAAATTTTGCACCCCGGGTCGACCCCCCTAAAAAGCTAGGGGGGTTCGGGCCCCCTTGGGACCCCCCTCCTAGAATTCAAAATTCTATTTACCCCGGGTAATCACCCCCCCCCCTAGCTTCCCGGACCGTTCTTATCTATGGTTTTAATCGGTCTTTACTTTCACGCTGGACCCCCCCTCCCCCTTTAGACTGTTATATAGTGGTATTAAAAATTGAAAGTTAGGAGAAGTAATTTTAAAAACATTTTCTCGCCCTTCGCATTGCTTAGCTGTAATTCAATGTATCAGTTGTTAATGTTCTGGAAATCGAAAATTTTAAGATATTAAATTGTTTGTAAAATTTTTTTCTTTGTTTTATAGACATATTTTTATTGAATAATAGAAAAATAATAAGTGTGTGACATAAATAAGGTAATAAACACTCCGCGCGAAGCACGGAAATTTTTTTTAACCCCTGTAACGTTTAGGATTTGGACTCCCCTTTTCGGAAATTTTGTTCAGGGTTGGACCCCCCTTTCCGAAATCCTGGCTACGCCGATATTCCAACCACCCCCCTTTCTTGGCGAAGCGTGGCATTTTGTATAAGCTTTCTTTTTTTTACTTTTCGAATATTGTGTTATACAAAGTTTAATACTAATATCAATGCATTCTCTAAAGCCATTAGTTAATCAATATAATTTTTTTCCCGCTACATGGAAAGGTCAGATTTATTTAAAGTAAAACTAATATTATCAGTAATATTTTTTTGTTTTTATAACTTCAACCATTGCTCATGCGCAAAATTTAACGACACCAGGCAATTAACATTTTTCTTATATACAATTTTATCATCAGATTAATTTAGAAGATCAGACAAAACTAATAAACGGTAATCGTAAACGTAACGAAATGCCAAAGAAAACAAGTTATTTTAACATGACGTATAAAAAAAGTTGATACATACTTTCTCCAAGAAATTTTGCGCTTATATTTTTTGCAATCTGCCAGCCAATCTTTGGTTACAATATGACCATGACCACGAACTTGATTATATTTAGGCGTGTTGGCAAATGCACAAATTAAATGAGTACAATCCTTTTCCTAAAAATATTGCGTTCTTGTAAATTTGACAAATCAATATAGGGTAGTGCATTTAATTTCGGCACTTTTTTGTTTTTCTGATGTAACTTTTCACTGTATGGCCCGATTTTCATGTTTGATAGCTCATTTTAAAGCTTTCACGATACTGCATTGCGTCACAAAAGTTCCACTGTACGAAAGTAGTTTTTTTTACTTAACTAAATCAGTTTTTAAAAAAATGGAAAATTGCCGAAATTAAATGTGTGCATTTAATTTCGGCACTTTACAAACAATCGATTGTTTCTCAGTCAAAAAATCATCATTTTCAAAAATCTAAAAGCCTAATAATGATCGCCTTTAAAGAACCACTCGACAAACAAAACAATCGACGATATATCTTAAAAATGATTTTCATTATTGAATCGTACAGTAAAATAATAATGCACATATCGGTTAAAAATAATAGGTTATTTATGGTCTTCTAAAATTCTCAATTTGATAAGTTTTTCCACCAAACTAGCGTCATTTGGGCACTTTGATGACTAAAATTAAACATAAAACGTTCCTAAATAGCAAAAATTTTTCAAGAATTTTATTTCAAAGTTTATTAAAAAAAATTTCCCAGAGACTTTGAAATAAGAAACCTTAAAATATAAAATCCATTAAAACGCAACAAAATAGTTTCGGGGCGCACGCACATTTCAAGGCATAAATAATATACAGTGTACCAAATCATCGTATGTATCAGTTTGGAATTTTATTATTTTCTATTATCTATATGAGTAAATACTAAATCATGATCCATTACAATTCGTACCGTCTCGTTTTTTCGGACTTTAGAAATACCGGATTTATCCCTACTCTAGTACTCTTGTTGTTTTAAAATTAGCCCAGGTGAAGACGAAATAATAAATAAATTTAAAAAAAACCTGCTTACCCAATCAGGCCTATATTTGGCTCCCAAGTCAATCCCGAGTTGTCTAATATCTCCTCGTTCTGGATTCTTAAACCCGCTAATGGCGAAAATTACTCCTCCCAGAAGCTTATTGAACGGGACTTCTTTCTCTCGTTTTCCTCCAGTTGGCGCCACCGTAGTTTTGGACGATGCCCCAGCAGTTGTCGGCCGTTTCTCCCTCGACGACGTTTTCGGAGATTCTGGCACATCATTGGTTGTTTTTGAAGTTTTGGGCTGCTGATTAGTGGCGCTTGTGTTGTTCGCAACGTTAAGCTTGGGTCTTTTTGGAGAAGGGGATCTACTTTTGGCCGGTGGCTTTTTTACAGAAGATGATTGACGCTTTACTGCAGCCGCTGCTTTCGCACCGCCTATCTGGTCATCTGATTTACTTTGATTGCGGATAATCTCTGCAGTAGTTTTTGGTGTCTAAACATTTGTTTACCTTTGGAATAAATTCTTTTGTTATAACAACAACATAATATCAGTGCAAGCTAAAATGCGTAAGATCTGGAATACTATAGAAAGAACAATTTGATTTTTAATTTATATCTATAATTTTTTGCGAGCAACACAGTCATAGGTGAGCACGGTCGGGGAAGCTAGGGGGGTGGTTACCCGGGGTAAATCGAATTTTGAATTCTAGGAGGGGGGTTCCATGGGGGTCCGGACCCCCTAGCTTTTTTGGGGGGTCGACCCGGGGTGCGAAATTTTGAAATCTAGAGGGGGGTGAGGTGGGGTCCAGTGTCCAAAGCAAAACAGTTTTAAACCATAATAACTTTAATAATTGTTCTTTGTATAGGATAATACTATATTTTATTGAATAAAAAGCCATATTCATGTATAAAAAGGGTGTAAAAGCATGAATATGTGATGAAAATTCACGTTTTTGGAAGAAAATTTAGTATAAAAAAGGTACCAAAATTTTCCCGTGGGGGGGGGGGGGGGGGTCAGATTTCAAAATCTAGAGGGGAGTCAGGGGTAAAAAATTCGGAAATTTGGAGGAAGGGGGGGGGGTCCCCTAGATTTTCGTCTAGGGGGGGTCCCAAAGTTTCAAGGTTGGGGGGGGTGGACCCCACTCTGCCCCCCCTTTCTCACACAGTTGGGAGCAGACAGAAGGTAATTTTCAAGATGCTCCGAACCGTAAATTTTTAGAAGAGCAGAAAACCCTGGCGTTTTTAGTACTAGAAATTCTGAATTTTTAAGAGGGATTGAGAGGGCAGCCATTCATATTTTGGGCGAAGGTATGGCATATACCGAAGGTATTGCAGGAGGTTGTACTCCAAATTTTCAAAATACCGTAAAAAAGACATTAAAAGGGTAAAAAAATTTTGCGCTTCGAGCTAAATGATTCTTTTTGCTGTTATTTGCATTGTTTTTTTGAAATTAAACTTGATAAATTTCAGGTGTAAAAAGGTATGACATTAAAAATCGTGCGACAACACGAAAAAAATTTCAAAAATTGTCTTTGAAACTCATTAAAAACCACTTAAAAGTTGTGAAAGGTATATAAGTGCACACCTGTACACTGCCCCCGGGGTTTAAACGGGCGGGCAATTCCAAAACGGGGGGTGGGCACGGGGGGGCAACTTTTTTGAAACGGGAGGTGCAATAAAACGAGGGGCAAGCAGGGGGGAAAGAAAAAAAAAGAAAAAAGGAGAAAAAAAGAGAAAAAAGAAGGGAAAAGAGAAAAAAGGGACAAAAAAAGCGAAAATAAGGTAAAAATAGGTCTGAAATGGCTTAAAATACATTGAAATAGGCTAAAAACTGCAAAAAATTGCGATGATAGCGCAATCATAGGTCAAAAATGGCGTCATAATTTTAGGGTACTTTTTCATTTTTTGGCGGGAGGGGGAATAAAACGGGGGGCCTTTCCAGACCGTGCACAGGTCTGTAAGTGTCAAACGCTCAGCGGAGCGAAGTGCGATAAAATTTTTTAAAATTTGTTCTGTTAGGACCTCCAAATTATTACCTTAGCCAGCCCAAAAAGGGGGGTTACAACCCCCATAACCCCCCTTGGCTACGCATTTGATTGACAGTTTAATTTTATTTGTTTTAGATTCGCTACGTTTCGGGACTTAAATGAAGCGGGAATCAATGTAGTAGATTTGCCTAATATAAAACTTGCCGCTAGCGGGGTTTTAATTTTTGGAGACAAGATGCGAGTAAACCTTTACACAAGAAATAAATTAATTGGTAGGTACTGAGCGACAGCAATAGAAAAACACGTCGCGCCAAGTACGAAATTTTTTTCGCATCTTTTGCTTTCACAAATTTGGTGTTTGGTAAATCAAATTTTTCCTAAATTTTTTAAAATCTTCATTTTGCCCCTACAAGCAAAAAACTATTTTATTGGTGATAAAACTAGATTTTAATTGCTTTACGGTGCTCTCGCGCTGGACTTTCAGGCAGAACTGTGTAAGTGGAAAAAAAACTGATTATTCGCTTGATGTGCAAAAATTCATAACCGAACAGAATGTCTGACTATGGTAAAGGTAAATAGGTACTCTTTTGCAACCAACCAAACGGCAAAGTAAAATTTCGACCAAAATTTTGCCACAAAAGTCGCACGGAGAGAATTTATTAATCCACGCCACATTGAATTTTTCCCACAGCGACTTTCTGTCCAAGAGTGTAATGGGATTCTCATTATTCATTGAAAAATATTACACTTATATACTGTTTTAAAAGTCGCTGCGCACGATATAGAAAAATTATAAGAATTAAGTCGAATGTCAATTTTTCATGCATATGTTTCTATGTTTCACCAGTTTTGTTGTGTAGTTTATTTTCATAACAAACTTGAATATATAAAAAACAAGAGTACAAGAAACGAAACAAAATTTAAAAAAAAAATTGTGGACCCTAACTAACTTGGGCATCGCCAGGGTTTTCGACAGATAAGTGTGTAACGGTGTAACACTGAAAACATTTTTACTAAAAGGTGAAAAAAAGATCATGGTGGTGAGAACGGGGCGCAGGGTCAGTGGCGTGCCCAGGCGGGAGGGGCGGTCGCCCCCCCCCAAATCCGGCGAAGCCGCATTTTTTCGTAAGGAAAGACCCTTACGTTTTTTGAATTTTGAGAGAGAAATTTTTTTCTTTAATATTAATACAAGAACTTTTCTGATGCCTTCCAAAAGCATATTAATAGTAAAAAACCAAATTTTTCCGCTTCGCGGGTAGTTTAATTTGACAGTTTATTTGACAGATTTCAAATCGACTATACCAGACCTTGCACTGGCCCCCCGGGGTTAAAACGGGGGGGGGGGCAATTCCAAAATGGGGGGGGCACGGGGGGCAACTTTTTTGAAACGGAGGGGGAATAAAACGGGGGGCAAGCAGGGGGAAAGAGAAAAAAAAGAAGGGAAAAGGGAAAAAAGGGACAAAAAAAGCGAAAATACATTAAAATAGGCTAAAAACTGCGAAAAAATCGCGATGACGGCATCATCATAGGTCAAAAATGGCGTCATAATTTTAGGGTACTTTCTCATTTTTTGGCGGGGGGGCATTTCCAGACCGTGCACAGGTCTGCTATACCGTTCAATAATTAAGGCATACATATTAAATCAAACTACTATAAACACTTAACCTTTTATTAACGTTTTAAACACGTGTTTTAAACTTAAAAAGATAAAAAAAACTTAAATTTTTGTAGAAAACATCATCTGGAATTAAAATTTCTAGTGTATTTTAGCGCCTTAAATTAAAAATTTTCTCCCTCGGGGGGCATTCTGCCCCCCGAACCCCCTCACAAGGGGCTCCTGAAAATCCTGGGCACGCCACTGCGCAGGGTGGAGTCCACGGTCCATCCCCTCGAAATTTCACCCCCTCTAGACGAAAATCTAGGGGCGCCCCTCCCCCAAATTTCCGGATTTTTTTACCCCTTGCCCGTCACCCTCTTCTAGAAATTAAAATTTGACCCCCCCGCCTCCCTCCTTGGGAAAATTTTAGGTACTTTTTTTATACTAAATTTTCTTCCAAAAACGTTGATTTTTAACACACATTCATGTTTTTACACCCTTTTTATATCAGAATATCGCTTTTTATTCAATAAAATGTAATATTATCTTATAAAAAAAACAATTGTAAAAGTTATTATGGTTTAAAACTGTTTTTCTTTGGACACTGGAACTGGACCCCGCCCCCAAGATCCCCCTTCTAGAAATGAAAATGTGATTTACCCAGGGCAGGGGCGTAGCCAGGATTTCGGAAAGGAGGGTACTCCTACAAATTTCTCAAAAGGGTGGGGGGTTGTAGGGGGTTTTACTCCAAATTTTCAAAATACCGTAAAAAAGACATTAAGACAAAAGGGTAAAAAAATTTTGCGCTTCGCGCTAAGTGATTTTTTTTGCTGTTATTTGCATTGTTTTTTAAAGTTAAACTTAAAAAATTTTAGGTTTAAAAAGGTATAACATTTACAATCGTGCGACAGCGCGAAAAAAATTTCAAAAAAAGAAACATCACTTAAAAGTTGTAAAAGGGATATAAACGCTTCGCTCCGCTCAGCGCGAGAAAAATTTTTAAAATTGTTTTCTTAGGACCCCCAATTTTTTACCTTCGCCAGCCCAAAAGGGGGGTTACAATCCCCATAACCCCCCTGGATACGTCCTTGACCCAGGGTAACCACCCCCTCTAGCTGTTAGGACCGTGCTCACCTATGATGTCCATGGAGTCTATAAATTTTAAACGTTATAATAAGTCTCAAGAGTCTCGTTAAAAATTTCTCAAGCTTTGCGCAGTTTTACCAAATAATTAATGTTTTTAATTAGTTTTGATTGGTCCAAAAACAAAACAAATCTGTTATGAGGGAACAATTTAGTACCTTCAAATTTTGGGTTTTAAAAGCATTTAAACAAAAGGTTTACATACGACCAAGCATTTAATAAACTACAAATAATTTGAGATATAGTAAGTAATAATAAGATACTAGATTGTTTAAAACAGCATGGCTATTTGGAACGAACTGCAAAAATGAGCGAACCTAAAGAAATATTGAAAAATATTATTTCAAACTTGAACAATCATAGATGAGTGAATACTGGGTGTCCCAAAATCAACAATTTGATCTTGAGACCAGAACACGCAGCACGAAATTATTTATCAAAGGAGACAACTACTAACTTTTTAGCTATAGTAGCAAAGTACGCAGAATTATATCGATCAAAGAACCACGAGGAATTCTTGATAAAAGGACCACGTATGACGCAGAATTTTTAGTCAGATTTTGGCCAGCAAACCGTGTAAAAAATCCTTTAAATAATCACCTTGAAATTTCGACCGTGCTTATTTATATGAAAAAAATAATTGTTTTTTTTTAATTTCTGAAGCCCCAAAAACTTTTAAGGTTTTTAACCTAGAGGCGATCCACCAGATCTTCCCTTGCGGCTACACCCATAGATTTCCACGATATTTATATTTTATATGGATTTAGCATATATTATGATCTAAATATTTAACAGGTTTTCGGGGTTCCATTGTTGATAAATAGTATAGTTTTACGGGATTTAACCCCAAGAAATTAAATGTAAGCTGATTAGCTAACAAAACTTCTTTATTCCGACGTTTCGAAGCACAAACTTGCTTCTTTATCAAGGTTCTAAAACATAAGCAAATTTGAATAATAAATAGATAAATAAAAGTCAATAAAACAGTTATAATAAAGGTAAAACATGTAATGAAAAAACAATCAATATTACGATAAAACATGTAGTAATATAACAGTAAGTTTTTGTCACGTGAAAAAAAGGGATAACTATGATAAAAACGAGTCAAAGAAATCTTTAAGATGACACAAAACAAGTTCATAATTAGGCAGAAGGCGAGAAAAAAACAGACATAATTGTTTCTTTATTTACATCATGAAAATCTGAGAAAATTTGTTTTTTCTGTCGGAATGTTCTAAAAGTTGAGAAATTTCTTTGGTAAGTGTTTTTAGCTGCCGTTTGAAGCATTGGATGTATTTCTGATTTTGCAGTATTAAGTGAGCGGGATTTTGAATTTAAGTTAATAATAATTTTTTAAGTAATTCGTTTGAAAATCTTTGTTTAGTGAGATTTTTTGATTTATCAATAATTTGAAAGTTTAAAAAGTCAATATTATGGTTCGTTTCGGTAACGTGTTGTTTCAGTGCTGAGTTTTGGTTATTTTTATGTTCTGTTAGCCTGGAAGTTATTTTTCTTATTGTTTGTCCGATATAAAATTTATTACAATCCGTACATGAAATGCAGTAGACTAATCCTTTTGGTTCTGGTTTTGGGTTTTCTGGGTGTTTGTTGCTCATGAAGGTTTGATGAATTGTATTTGATTTTTGTGAAACTGTGTCTATTTCGTACTTTCTGAGTAACGATTTAATTTTTGGTGTTATCGTGGAAATGTATGGAAGAAAAATGCGGCGGCGGGGTGGTTTTGGTTTGGGGCCTATTTTGGGAGGTTTTAGAGCGTGAAAATAGAGCGTGAAAAACAGTATTATGATCTACCTTCTTTGAGCACATGCCACTATATGAGAGTATAAACTATTTTTTATTTTCCAAATATCCAACCACATAATTAAAATATAATATGGCATACATTGTATTGTAATCATTTTAGATTGTAAGTACACTTAGTTTTCACAAATTTTAACACAATATAAAACTTAAAAATTTAATTTAAAAATTTAACATATTAATTTTTTTAATTAATAAACGTAAAGCAATTCTTTTCCCTGATCGGTATAATAATTATTTTATACGAGAAAATTAAAAAAAAAACCACAAATTATTGTTCCGTCGATCCAGCATGAATTACCACCGATGGATATAAGCAACGAAACAAGGAAAGATTTGATTCCAGTATTCCAGAATCATGAGCTTTAATGAGCATCATTTTATCAGTAGGATAGTGCGACAAGAAACGTTCAAGTCCAGAAGATGTTACATTTTTTAATCCAGTTAAATTTAAATATTCAATATTGCGACAATAATATCCAAAAATTTCTAGAACTTTATTATTTAATCTAAACCCTGCTAAATCCAAATGAGTAAGGTTCCTGCATCGACAACTTAAGGATTTTGCAGCTTTTTCATCCAATCTTAGACGCCTTCCTAAACTAAACTGCTCTAAATGAGTCACTTTAGAAGCCAAGTTTGCCATGTTATTGTCCCATATCTTTCCTTGAAGAACTTTTTGAAGGTTACTAATGGACAATATACTAATTTCTTTTCCAAAGATATGTTGCTCGTTACAAAGAGTACGAAAAATTGTTAATAAATCAGGCCCAATGCAATTTTCCAGTTTTAGCACCTCCAACTGTTCTAGTTTGTGTAAACAATCCACCTTTTCTAACGTAAAGTAACTTAAGTGCAGCTGAGTGAGATTTGGGAAATTGGAAAAATCAATATACAGCGGTTTTGGAACGAAACTATCCATTTTAATATCTAAAGTTCTTATCTGAGCGAGATTGCTACGATATTCCGAGAAAAAGTTGAAGCCGTGTTTAAAACTGATTCTCAACTTGAGAGTTCTCAGACTCTGCGGTACGATGAGTAGGAATTTGGGTTCCTGTATATCCACCGGCAAGTCCAGATGGTTTAGTTTGGTTAACTGCGACAGGAGGCTGCCCAAGACGTGGATGAGACACATGTCCACGTTGAATAAATTGCGGAAGGAATCGATTCGGAGTTCCTCCAGACTTTCCGCCAATCCAGCCAAGGCCGGAATACTGCAAATGCTGCACTTGTTTAGCTCCAGGCGACGGAGATGCGGCGGCCGCAGTTGGGCCAGACTCTGCAAGATCGCCTTCTTGTTCCGAAACACCCCGCTGTTCCAAATGCTCACGGAGACGACGTGGGGTGCTATTTTCTTCCAGAGGGATTTAAAGTAAAGCAGGGCTCGCTCCGGTTCCCGCTGCTCGCTGATGAACTCCTCCGTGGAGATGTGCCGCAAGTGACGCCACTGTTCCAACATCACCGCCTGCCAATCTCGGTTCACCCGCTCTAAACGAACCCGATCTTTCACGCTAAGGTAGCCCGCGATTTTGAGAAAGACCCCTCTGGGTAAATTGTTGAAATTCAAATTTGGACCATCATCATCATACAAAGGAATTTCTGTCAGTAAATTTTCTGAATCGTTTGATATTCGCTTACTTCTAATTAGAAAATCCATATACGTTTATCGTTTTTACAAAAAACACGGACAAAATATTAAAAATCGTTTATATCACACAGCGATTCTAACGATAACTTTATATTGCAAAACTGGAAAAAACAAGTTTTATTCAATGAAAGTTTGTTTACAATATTTGCGACAAGATTCGTAATTCCAGTCTTCTCGTCTAGTCTTACTTAACTTATCGCGTAAAATCAACATACTCGTACGGTTCATGCTGTAGCCAGTATATACAATTCCTAAATTGTACGTAGGAAGGAACGTCACCTCATATTTACTGTCTCGTGTATTAACTAATAGATTGTTTGTTTTTCATAACCTAGTCATTCAATTAGAAAAATGATAAATAACGAGTTCAATTTACTATTCTGACAGCAAAAACAATTAGGGTAGTATATAAATTTAAGTAAATCGCGGTTACAAATTTTTGTTGAAGGCGTATAGAAATAGAATATTTTTAATGTTTTTTAGCCAATTAAGAATTTAAACATTTTAATGGCGTGTTAAATTACCCATATTTTTCTATATTAAAAACTAAAAACATTTGTTCACCCATAAGCATAATTGCCTCCCAGATACTAAAAAGGTTAATTTGTGTTTAACTTTTGTGATACGACCCTCATTTGGGGGATTTTGTTTAAATTTTTTTTTTGGGGTATAACCCGCCCCAAAAATTTTTTCCTGTGGTGAATATTTGGAGCAATTTTTTCCTGTGGTGAATATTTGGAGCTGATTTTTTTGCACGTATATAGCTGCCGATAAATTGCCCCCCCCCCCGCCTGTCTTTCTTTCTTGTTCTTTTTTTCCCCGTAGTTGAACCTCTGTTCATGTGAAAAACGGGACCACCCCGAATTTTGGGGTGTGGTTTCTAAGTTACGCCAAATTTAGGTCCTGGGGTTGGAGGACTTGTGTGACTTTTTGTGATTTTTTTCTTACTAATAAAAAATTAAGTATTAATAACGTTAAAAACATTCAGTAAAAGGGGTACACATTCTCTTGTGGTTATTTTTTTCGTTTTTAAATTATGATTCCTTACCTTTTTATAAAAATTATTATTTTTCATTTTCAACGGGAGGAGCGGGTTCTTACCCCCTTTTTTCGCCCCCATGTGGCCACTATAAATATTTTTTAAAAATAATATAATAAAATTCTTGTTTGGTTGCGTGTCCTTTGGGGGTTACAATGTTTTCATATACTGAAATTTACCTAAATCGAAATAGAACAAAATCCTTCTTTTATGGATTACTATGAAGCTACAATCACTTCAAAATTTTATTGGGGGAAAAAACAGTTCTGGGAACCCTGTTAAATTTTTTTGAATCTGGAAAAACCATTTACAATGGTGTGGTTTTGTTGCTCGTTTAAAAATAAACCATCAAAATCTAGAAAAATCAAGCACAAAACAAAACTCCAAAAAACACAACTCCCCATAAAGGTAATTTATCAGGAAAAGTGATAAATCAGGTCTAACTAAAAAAATTTAAACAGAAAAAAAACACACTATTTTATATGGTTCTTTCAGGTTCCATACAATTTTACAATTTTCCGGGTACAATCTACTCTTGAAGTTACCCCAACTTTGAATAATTTTTGTATAGTATACTGCTTAAAATTACATTGAAGTTTTGGAATATGAAAATAATTGTATCTCATATCATGAATAAGACCATGACGTTTTTTCAAAATGAGTAAATTTTTTAATGTTTTAATATCTTAATATAAATAAATAACATTGAATTCCAATGCATTAAAAAGAGGAGTTATATCAAAAAAACGAAAAACAAAGTTTCGAAAAAAAAGCCTTATATTAAATGGAATAGTATAAAGCTACATCAATCTTAATATAAGCACAAATGAACCCAGAAAAGACTGCAAAACAAGTCTCTTTAAAACCTGTAAATTAATAACAGATTTTGTGAAATTTTTGAAAGAAAAAAAAAAAACAAAACCAATAATAAAAACAATACGTGTAAAAGCTTTAGTTTGCAGTTTTTTCAATAATAATAAAATTTAAATTCATATAAATTTCTCTAAAAGTGAATTTAAATTTTACATGAGTTAACCAGCTGTAAAATACTACCATAGTATTAGTTGAGTTACACGTCGTCAAAACCGATACAAAAAAAGTATCTAACGGCCATTAAGCAAGCGTCAATGTAAGCCATGAAAAATTTCTGTCAAAATAAGTTATCGCATTGCGCATTAAATTTTTGTAATTTATCATTATTTTCGTATAAAGCATAAACATAAACATACCGCCATATTAACAAAAGCTTTTTAAAATCAAATATACAAGTTCTAAGTCCAAAAAACATTGAAAATTCATTCAGATTTAATATAAGGCGACTTTTTCTTTAATGTTTCTATTTATTACATAAAACAAATTAGCTGTCAATGTATTTGTTAAATTAAAAGTCGCCTTATATTAAATCTGAATTTTTCAATGTTTTTCGGACTTAGAACTTGATATTTGATTTTAAAAAGCTGTTAATATGGCGGTATGTTTTGCTTTATACGAAAATAATGATAAATTACAAAATTTAATGCGCGAATGTGGTGATAATTTAGTTATTTTGAGAGAAATTTTTCATGGTTACTGTGTCGCTTTGCGTTATACTTTTTTTTGTATTAAGTTTTGACGACGTGTAACTCAACTAATGTATGGTACTATGGTATTTACAGCTCGGTTAACTCATGTAAAATTTAATTCACTTTTAAAGAGAAAATTTATATGAAATTGAAATTTTATTATTATTAGTGAGTGAAAAACGAAAGTAAAGCTTTTACACGTATTGTTTTTATTCGGTTTTGTTTTTCTAAAAATTTCACAAAATCTGTTATTATTTAATTTTGACGTTTTTAGGTTTCAAGAATTGTTTCAGGACTCTAGTCTCTGTTTGTGCCACTTGGAGTCTTTTCTGCATTTAGTTTTTAGACTTATGTAGCTTTATACTATTCCATTTAATATAAGAGGGCTTTTTTTTTCGAAAAACTTTTTTTTTCTTTTTCTTAGAATTAATATATAAATTTAAATAAATTTACAAATTTTTTGTTAAACGCTTGAGAAAAAAATATTTTTAAATGTCAGCGAAAAGAATTTTTTTTTTAATGGCGTGTTAAATTAATTTTTAAAGAAAAAAATTTGTTTACCCATAAGCATAGGTGGCCTCCCGGATTAAAAAGGGGTAGTATAGTGGGTATACCCGACCCCTCAAATTTAGGGGGGTGTCCCAAAACTTATTTTGGGGTATAACCCAACGAAACACC
Organism: Microlaimidae sp. YZB2_3; assembly: GCA_030248175.1. Classification (NCBI taxonomy): domain Eukaryota; kingdom Metazoa; phylum Nematoda; class Chromadorea; order Desmodorida; family Microlaimidae; species Microlaimidae sp. YZB2_3. The sequence goes on along the minus strand of JASAMX010011218.1, from coordinate 2,100 downwards.
CCATTTTTAGCGTTTTTAGTACTGGGACACCCCCGAATTTTACAGGGGTGTGGTGTCCGGGGTACCCCAAATTTTCCGGGGGGGGGGGGGTGTCGGCAGTAATTTAATTTTTTTTTTTTTTTTTGGGAGGGGGCGGGTATAACCCCCCTTCTGCCCACTTATGTCCATAAATCGCAATTACCTTTAAGACGCCTAGCATGTTACTCTCTACCTACAAACAAAATAAACAAACATATTATATAAAAATAGTGTATAGGTTTTAGGGCTGTTCTAAAAATTATATAATTTTTTCGGGGGTTGTCTTTGACTCGCCAAGATTTTTTAAGAGACCAAATCATGAATTTTTAACTATAATTCTCTTTACCTTAAATTTAACCGAAATGAATAGTCTTTTTTTCATAGCTGAAGCGGGCCGGCGATGGATATTCCATATTGCCGCCTAATACCCTATATCAGCACTGTTGTTGATGTAGAATTCTAGTCAAAGGTATGTAGGATTTTAGGGAGCAGATGTGAGTTTTACATTTTTGTATAAGAATAATATATAATAATAATATTGAAAAGGAAATAACCAAAAAAACAAAATTCAAAAGCACCAGATATTTTTTTAAAAAATTTTTTGCCAGACAAAACAAATAATTTAAAAACAGTTTTTAAAACCAAGAAAGGTTTTAACTTTCACTCCACTTAGAAAACCAATATATCTCAACAAAATGGGGTTATTGTACAGGTGGCAGACTGGAAGTCCCTCCCTTTTCGGGCAGGCGGAAGTAAAAATTTTGGAGTTCACAGGGAAGAAATTAAAAAAAAAGTTTTTATAGCTTTTACATGATGTTTCTGATGAAATTTTAGAAAATTTTTTCGCGCTGTCACGCGATTTTTAATGTTATACGTTTTTAAACCTAAAATTTTTTGCGTTGAACTTAAAAAACAATACAAATAAAAGCGAAAATAGTGACTTTGCGCGAAGCGCGAAAATTTTTACCCCTTCTACTGTCTTTTTAAACGGTATTTTTAATTTTTTATAGTAAAATCCTCCACCAACCTACTCCTTTTTAAAAATTTGTATGGAGTGCTCCCTCCCCCTTTTTTCGAAATTCTGGCACGCCCCTGAGTGGTTGTCGTTAAAAAAAACCTGCGATTTTCTGGCCAAAAACATAAGTGTAGGAAAAAAGGCCGGGAAACTTAATCCTGATTTTGGCGGATCATTGAACCCTAAAAAATATCGTGCGGTGCAAGCTACTCTTGCTTAAATTTGCCCCCCACCCCAATAGCCCAAAATTTTTTTTTCATCCAAATATCTTCAGTCTTTTAGGAACATAAACCTTCAAAAAATGAGTTTTTTTCGTAATATTGTACAAAAAACCTGCAATTTGTTCGAAAAACATGAAGTGTAGGGAAAAAGTCAGGCAAACTTAATTACAATTTCGGCGGAACATTTAACAACAAAAAATTATTGCGCAGGTAGAAAAGTGCACTGAACATCGTTTTGACAATTTTTTTCATTAAAAATGATCTAATAAATAATGCATTTCTAACAAAACAGGTTATTCGTCACATAGATAACACAGACATGTGCACAATCTGGAAATGCCATTTTATTTCCCCCTCCCCGCTCAAAAATTAAATGATGTAGCATAATAGTAGCCCTTGACTATGGCCTGGTGCTTATTGTTACTTTTTACAAAAATCATATCACAAAAGTATTATCCCTAATAGACTAAAAGGAACAAAGACATTATTTTTGTAATAGCCAAACACTACCATACCAAAATCAGACACCAATAGGGGTCATAAAACAAGTAGGGAAGGAGACATTCAGCCCTGATAAACAAATAAATGGGCAGAATAACCTAAAAAAACCTTTAAATTAGTGATTAATACAAAGCAAGGTACTTAAACGCATTATTTATAGTTACCAAAGACATTTACCCAACCAACACTACTAAAGGCAAACCAGACAATGAATCAGATGAAAATACAAAGGCAGTGCTAAAAAATAACCTAAAAACCAATTAATTAGTGAGTAATAGGCAAAGACAAGCCTGATCAATAATGGAACCACACAAGGCCTTAGCAAAATCAAAATCAAATTAACTT
>JASAMX010011217.1:0-18924 GCA_030248175.1 Microlaimidae sp. YZB2_3 | reverse complement strand
CCATAAAATTCTTTATAGTCATGGGGAAATATTTTATGGACACTGGAATAACTTCGGTTGCCAGGTCAGGGGAACTTCCCCTAGTTTTGGGGGAGTTTTTTGCGAGTTGGGGGAGAAAATTGCCACTTGGGGGTTGGGGGAAAAACTTGGGGGAATTTGTCAAAACTTAGGGGAATTTTCAGGGGATTTTACCAATTTTAATGGTTGTAAATTTTTAATAAAATAATCAATTCCGCTGTTGTTTTCTTTTTTTTAATAAAATTTTAATTTTATTTCATCATTTAGTTTTCATTTTTTATGTTGTATTTGTCAGCAGTTTGTGCCGTATGGTATAAAAATTGACTTTTATTATAATAAGAAAAATAAAAGTATATTTGGAATCACCTAGCTTTTAAAAATTTAAAAAAAAATTTTAATTGATTAAAAGCTAAATAAAAATTTTTTAAAACGTAAAATGTTCCTTCATTCCCTTTTAAAAAGTATTATGTTGGTATAGATTAATTTTTAGGTCCATAACATTTTACAAAAAAATACATATCCCAAAAAAGCCCCAAAAAGTAAATTTATATACATGTTCATGTTCATTTGATTTTAAGTTGATCAAATCGAACACATATTATAGGCCTTTTATTTGCTAAAGGTACAACTACGAGTTCCATACGTGTACCAATTATTAGTTTGACCGATCCAAAAGTAAAATACACGTTTAAACCGGTACAAGTCCTATACGGTTTGTATCAATTATAGAAATTTGACGGATAGAAAAAAAAACACTTAAATCAAAAAATAACCTTAAAAATGAGATCTACGAGTTTTATTTGGGGTATATAAGAATGTTTTACATGCGTATTTTACTTTTTGATCGGTCAAATCGATAATTGGTACACGTATGGGACTTGTACCGTTTAAATCATCTTAATGCCTTAAACTGAAAACGTCAAACTCATTTTTGAAGTTATTTTTATGATTTAAATCTTCTGTAAAAAAATTTAGGACCCCAAATAAGCTCCAAAATTGCCTATTTTTGGTTTGTACAATTTTTGTTATTAAAAAATGTAGTTCAGTACCTAGCGTCAGTGGCGTTTCGGGGGGGGGGGGGGGGCGGCGGTCTGGGGGGGGAGGGTAAATACTAACCCTGAATGGGGGTCTGAGGGGCGGGAGCCCCGCAGATATGGGGGATCTGGGGGGCGAGAGCCCCCCAGCGGGGTCAAGGGCATACATGAGCAAGTTGGTCCGGAGTGGGGGGGTTACACCCCAAATTAGGGGGGGGGGTTTAAAATCCGAGAAACGCAAAATACCCATATTGTTTTTTTCTGGAGTGCATTTTACCCATATCGTTTTTCGATTTTGAAGGAAAAATAGGTAAAAAACGCTAATTTTAGGTCAAAAAGCCCTTTTTATTGCATTTTTAAGCTTTTTATTGCTTAAAACATTCATTTTGATCTCAAAGCCTAAGTTTAGAGGCAGTTAGAAGTCATTTTAAAGACATTTTTTTCTTCATTTTTCCAAAATTGGGGGGGGGGGCTAACTTTTTCTCCCCCACCCCACTTCTAAGTGGGGGGGGGGTTAAACCTCCTATCTCAGAATTTGGGGGGGTGAACCATACATGGGCAAGTTGGTCCGGAGTGGGGGGGGGGGTTAAAATCCGAGAAACGCAAAATACCCATATTGTTTTTTTTTATGGAGTGCATTTTACCCATATCGTTTTTCGATTTTTAAAGGAAAAATAAGTAAAAACCGCTAATTTTAGGTCAAAAAGCCCTTTTTATTGCATTTTTGAGCTTTTTATTGCTTAAAACATTCATTTTGACCTCAAAACTTAAGTTTGGAGGCAGTTAGAAGTCATTTTAAAGACATTTTTTTTCTTCATTTTTCCAAAATTTGGGGGGGGGGGGGGGATTCTTTCTCCCCCCCCCCACTTCTGCGGGGGGGGGGGTTAACCCCCACTTCACAGAATTTGGGGGGGGGTTAACCCCCCCCCCCCAACCCCCTCCCCGTGCCCATGTATGGGGTGAAGCCCCCAACCCCCCCGTGCCCATGTATGGTCAAGGGGCAGAACCCCTTGTCGGGAAGTTTCCCGGGGGGCATTCTGCTCCCCGGGGAGAAAATTTTTAATTTAAGGTGCTGAAATACCATAGAAATTTTAATTCCAGATAATACTTATTACAAATTTTAAGGTTTTTTTTATACTTTTACATTTAAAACATGTGTTTAAACGTTAATAAAAGGATAATAGTCTTTATAGCAGTTATATTAAACATGTATGCCTTAACTACTGAACGTCGTGATAATCGATTTGAAATCAAAAAACTAAGATAAATTGTCAATTTAAACTACCCGCGTAGCGGGAAAATTTTGGTTTTTTGACGATTAATATGCTTTTGGAAGGCATCAGGAAAGTTTCTGTATTAATATTAAAGGAAAAAATTTTTCTCTCCCAAAATTTAAAAAAACGTAAGGGTCCCCCATAGATGAACAAGGGCGGTAGGGTGGGGTCTACCCCCTGATAGTCTCGAAATTTTGATCCCCCCAAGAAAAAAATCCAGCCCCCCCCCCCCCCCCCCCCCTCCCCAATATTTTTAATTTTTTTACCCCTGATAATTTTAAATCTGACCCCCCCCCTCTCCCTCTCGAGAAATATTTAAGTACTTTTTTTATACTAAATTTTCTTCCACAAAACACAAATTGTTAATACAAATTCATGTTTTTATACCCTTTTTATACCAAAATATCGCTTTTAATTCAATAAAATGCATAGTGTTATCTTATAAAAAAAACTATATGCTTCGGAAATTGGACCCCACCTGACCGACCCCCCTCTAGGTTTAAAAATTTTCCACCCCGGGTCAACCCCCCGTAGAAAGCTGGGGGTGGGGGTTCGATCCCCCTAGGACCCCCCTAGATTTTTAGATGTCATTTATCCGGGGTAAACACCCCCTCCCTAGCTTCGGTGACCGTGTTCATCTATGGGGTCCCGCCTTACAAAAAAATCCGGCTTCGCCGAATTTCGGGGGGGGGGGGGGGGGGCGGCGCCCGCCCTCCCCGCCCGCCCCCCTAGGCACGCCACTGGGCTGGACCCCCCGTTAGATTGTTTTATAGCGGGATTAAAAATTTAAAGGTTAGGAGAAGTAATTTAAAAACATTTTTCACACTTTGCAGTGCTCGACTGTAATTCAATGAACTCATTTTTCAGTTGTTAAAGTTTTGAAAATCGAAAATTTTTAAGGTATCAAATTGGTCTTTAAGTTGGTTTTTAAGGTATCAAAAATTTTTCCCTGGTTTTATGGACTTATTTTTATTGAATAAGAGGAAAATATTTAAGTATGTGATTTGTGAAATAAACAAGACAATAAAAAAACAAAGGCGCGAAGAAAACAAGATGCAAAGCGCGGAAAATTTTTTTTAGCCCTTTTATAACGTTTAGGATTTAGACCCCCTGGACCCCCCGTTTGGAAATTTTGTTCAGGGTTAGACCCCCCACTTCTTTCCGAAATCCTGGCTACATTTATGATTGCGTGTAATAAAGTTTCATTTAAGGGCGTGTTTAAGTATGTCATGTCAATATATACCGTTAGTTTTTTTTTAGTTTCATTTCTGCAGCTTATCCACAAATAAAAACCAAAACCAAAAAAAAAATAAAACAAAATAAAAAGAACAAAAACATGACGGTAAACGGCGGGGATTGGCAGCCAAACACGGACGAACTCCAGCAAGTGCTGGAGCTGCTCAAACAGTCCCAGTCTCCGGACACTCAAATTCAACGAAATGTACAACAGGTAAGCTGGTCTGAGCAATTTGAAGATTGGGAAATAAGCATAGGTTGTTGTTGTTGAATAACCTGAAACTTATCTTCCCTATACAGATTATGCAAAGGGCAAGCGCTAAGACAAGCCAGGAGGGGCGAAAATGTTTCACCCCTATCATGGTTAAGACTCTTCGTCCAACATTAATAACGATGTTGGCAACCTTTACCGCTAGAGTGTTCACTACATGCAGTGTTCACCCATTCCGAGGTCTTTGTCTAAAGAATTTTTTAAGTCGCGCCTAATATTGATCTTACTATTTAACGTCGTACATGGTCAGTATAGGTGTTCCTGCAAGGCCAGTGCTACAAACTCCACACACAATAGAGCTGTATTTGTCCACTGGTTTTCTAGATGGAAAACTGCCATGTGTGGCCGACGTACAACAACAAACACTCTAGCCATGCCACGCTAGACACATTTCTATAAAAGAAAAGATCCAGCAACCAGGTTAGGTGGTAGTGGAACCCGTAGGCCCGTTAGGTGCTGCCCCAAGGTCAGCACAGTCCTGGTGGCTCAATGGCACATAAGCATAGGTCCCAATTGGCGTTATACCCAACCCTCCCGGATTTCTCAAAAAGTTCTTAAAAAAAGTATTCCCTTCCCGAATACCCAAACTTTAGCATTGGGACATTCTCAAATCGGTGGGGCAGTGTCCCAGCATTAAATATGGATGTGCTCGGATGTAATTTTTTGACATCCGAGAATGCGGAAGCCGATTTGTGACAATAGAAATCCGCGGATGCCGCTGTTTTGTTATTTATTTGTATATAGTTTTTAGTTCTGTAGTGCATTTTTCTCATATCGTTTTTTTAATTTTTAAAGGAAAAAAATTAGTAAAAAACGCTGGTTTAAAGTAATAATAGTTTTACTGCATTTTTGAGCTTTTTAATTCTAAAAAACTCATTTAGATAGAGCTCAATATTTTGGCTTGAACCATACATGGGCAAGTTCGCAAGTTGGTCCGGAGTGGGGGAATTCAAACCCAAATTAGGCGGGGGGAAGGGGTTTAAAATCCGGGAAACGCAAAATACAATACCCATATCGTTTTTATTGTGAAGTGCATTATAACCATATCGTTTTTCGATTTAAAAAAAAATAAGTAAAAAACGCTAACGCCAATAAGGTCAAAAAGCCCTTTTATTGCATTTTTGAGCCTTTTATTGTTTAAAACATTCATATTGACCTCAAAACTTAACTTTGGAGTCAGTTAAAAGTCATTTTAAAGACATTTTTTTCTTCATTTTTCCAAAATGGGGGAGGGGGGTTAGGTTAACCTTTTCTCCACCACTTCTGAGTGGGGGATTAAACCCCCTTCTCAGAATTTGGGAGGGAAGTAAACCCCCCCCCCAACCGCCCCCTCCCGTGCCCGTGTGTGGCTTGAACTGGGGTTACAAATCTACAAAAAAAAATAAGTATTTTAGGTAACTTAGATATGAGCAATACAAAAATCCGCGGATGTAAGTTTAAAAATCCGAGGATTCGAATGTCAAAACTCCTTCGGATGTCAAAACTCCTTCGAGCACATCTCTAGCATTAATAACGCTAAAAGGTTTTTTAAAAGCTATCTTTCATTTTTGGGGTTTTTTAGCTTCTCGGGACCGATAGTTTTTATCAATATAACCCTCTTCTTCTAAAAAATAGATATAAGGTGTGCACAGTAACGAAAACTAAAATAATGGTTATCTGGAGGTAAGTTTCATTTTGAATTCTGTGCATAGTGCATGTGTCTTTTTTTTGGGGGAACAGAGGGGTCCACCCCCCTAGAGCCAAAATATCGGACGTCGCACCCCCCTAGAAAAAATCCAGCACCCCCGATACATGGGAAAGTTGATCCGAGCCCGAGGTGGGAAAGTGGTTAAACCCCGAATTTGGGGGGTTAAAATCCAAGAAACGCAAAATACCCATATCGTTTTTTTCTGGAGTGCATTTTACCCATATCGTTTTTCGAGTTTGAAGAAAAAATAGGTAAAAAACGCTAATTTTAAGTCAAAAAGCCCTTTTTATTTCATTTTTGAGCTTTTTATTGTTCAAAAAACATTCATTTTGACCTCAAAATTTAAGTTTGAAGGCAGTTAGAAGTCATTTTAAAGACATTTTTTTCATCATTTTTCAAAAAGTGGGAGGGTTAACTTTTTCTCCCCCCCCCAGTTCTGTGGGGGGGGGGGGGGGGAAGTTTAAACCCCCTTTCTCAGAGTTTGTGGAGGGCTTAACCCCCCAACCCTCCCCCCTGTGCCCATGTATGCCCCCCTCCACCCCAAAGCTCGAGAGCGGTCCGGTCTGACCCTCCCATAGTTGTTTTTGGTCGGGTCCGCTAGGGGGTCCACCCCCGGGTGGAAGGCCAAAATTTTTTAGGGGGGGGGGTCGGACCCCCTGGCTTTTTAGGGGGGGTTGACCCCGGGTGCGAGATTTCAAATGTAGGGGGGGTCAGGGGGTTCCATTTTTTTAACAAATTTTTTTAACTCAATAATTTAAGTGTTTTTAGATCTAATATTGAATTTTATGTACTAAAACAGCCTATTTAGGCCATACATGGGCAAGTTGGTCCGGAGTGTGGGTTTTAAACCCCAAATTAGGAGGGGGGTTAAAATCCAAGAAATGCAAAATACCCATATCGTTTTTTTTCTGGAGTGCATTTTACCCATATCGTTTTTCGATTTTAAAAGAAAAATAGGTAAAAAACGCTAATTTTAGGTCAAAAAGCCCTTTTTATTGCATTTTTGAGCTTTTTATTGCTTAAAACATTCGTTTTGACCTCAAAACTGAAGTTTGGAGGCAGTTAGAAGTCATTTTAAAAACTTTTTTTTTTCATTTTTCTAAAATTGGGGGTTAACCTTTTCTCCCCCTAGTTTTGAGTGGGGGGTTAAACTGCCCTTCTCAGAATTTGGGTGGGAGGGTTAAAACTCCCCCAACCCCCCCCCCCCCCATGCCCATGTATGATTTAGGCCTAAAAACTGTATTTAAACACTGTTTTTAACTAAAAAACCGTGTTTTGACAGTAAATAAAAAAAATTAACTTCCGAATTCGTCGGGAGGGGGTTCAGCCTCGCTAGAGGGGTCAGGCCGGACCGCTCTCGAGCTTGGAGGGAAGGGGGCCCCTAGATTTTTTTAAGGGGGATCCAAAATTTTGGCTCTAGGGGGGTGGACCCCTCTGTCCCCTCCAAAAAAACACCTATGTCACCTCGCTAGCGAGGCTGACCCCCCTCCCCCTTCTCTCGACCAATTTAGAAGTAGAATTGTTTATTTACAGTCAAAAGCACTGTTTTTTAGCTAAAAAAGTGTTAAAATACACTTTTTAGGTCTATGTAGGACTTTTTAGGCCTAAATAGGCTCTAAAAAAATATAAAATTCAATATTAGACCTAAACACTTATATTATTGATTTAAAAAAACTTTGTTAAAAAATCGGACCCCCTGGACCCCCCTAAATTCGAAATCTCGCACCCCGGGTCGAGCCCCCCTCTAAAAAGTCCCCCTGCCTGGACCCCCTAAAAATTTTTGGCCTTCCACCCTGGGGGGGACCCCTCTAGAGGACCTGACCAAAAACACCTATGATTCTGTGAGGCTTAGCGCTTAGGTAGCTTAACCCAACCCCTACTAAGCTTTGTAGGGGATCGAATCGATCGGGGGTAGATAATTTTAGATTATAGAAAAGATGCAATGTCTTAATCAAAACGCTATTTTAAACCATCCATTGTTTTTTAGGATTAATATATACTTCTATTTTATTGAATAAAATATGTATAGCTATAAAAAGGGAAGTAAAAACGCAGATTTGTACTAAAATCATGTTTACAAAAATTAGGATAAAAATGTAGGTACTTACAACAAAGTTACTTGAGAGGGGGGAGGAGGAATAAGTTGGAAAATTTAGAATTTTGAAGAGGTTCAACGTGAAAAAATTCAAGAAGAAGGTTTTTGGTTTTTCCAGGGGGAAGCAAAACTACAAAGGTAAGTTAGTGGACGTAACCTATAAACCATTTTTTTTACTTTGTGTTTGAGTTGAGTTTTATTAGTTCATATTTTTTTCTGTGTTAAATTCCTTTCGTATTTGCTGCTCCAAAAATCCCCCAAATTCTATTTTAAAAACAATAAAAAAGTAGGTATCAAATTTAAAATGTATCGATCAATAAAACCTCACAAACAACTTTCTTTAGACAAAAACCTTGTTTGCTTTAAAGGTGGAGTGCGAAGTCAAACTTTTTATTTTCGATTTTGATAATTTTTTGTGAAAACCTTACTCCTTCCCCAATAGACCACAAAAATTATTTCATCAAAATATCTTCAGTGGTTCAGGAAATATGACCCCCACAAATGGCGTTTTTCGACAATTCTGTACGTGAAAAAATTGCTCAATTGGTATAACGATTTACGTTACAGATTATGCACTCAAAGAAAGCGGCTACTTTCTGCTCTGATTTGATACCTTGATTGTTAAGATTGGTGCAGTATTTTTCAAAGTTAAGTTAGTGGACGTAACCTATAAAGCATTTTTTTACTTTGTGTTTGAGTTGAGTTTTATTAGTTCATATCAAAAATCCCCCAAATTCTATTTTAAAAACAATAAAAAAGTATCAAATTTAAAATGTATCGATCAATAAAACCTCACAAACAACTTTCTTTAGACAAAAACCTTGTTTGCTTTAAAGGTGGAGTGCGAAGTCAAACTTTTTATTTTCGATTTTGATAATTTTTTGTGAAAACCTTACTCCTTCCCCCCAATAGACCACAAAAATTATTTCATCAAAATATCTTCAGTGGTTCAGGAAATATGACCCCCACAAATGGCGTTTTTCGACAATTCTGGACGTGAAAAAATTGCTCAATGGGTATAACGATTTACGTTACAGATTATGCGCTCAAAGAAAGCGGCTACTTTCTACTTTAATTTGATACCTTGATCGTTAAGATAAAAATTTATGGGGGGGGGGGAGAATTAACTCTGGGTCCATCTACAAAGTTGAGTATTTGCAGACTGTGCATAACAATTTATATACCTAATTGTAAATTTCATTAATTTAATTTGTTTTAGAAGCTTGATCAGCTAAATGAAAACCCCATTTTCTGCAATTATCTGGTTTATATTCTTTCGGAATTAACAGATCAAGGTAAGTTAAGTAGTTTTTAACTATGTTGGTTGAGACAGTTTTTTTTAGAAGTGTCACCAGGTGAAGCAACATTAAACGGCCAAGATCACTCTTGACTTATCTAGCAAAATTTCAGAATTGACAAATTTTTATTTTGGCACCCAAAAAAATTTCTTTAAGTTACTACAATTTTTTTTTATTTTGAAAAATTTGTTTATTAATTAATTTTGTTCTTTTTTCAAAAAGTAAGTATTTATCCTCATAGGTGTTTTTGTCGGGTCCGCTAGGGGGGGGGTCCAGGGGGTCCGGACCCCCCTGGCTTTTAGGGGGGTCGACCCCGGGTGCGAGATTTCAAATTTAGGGGGGTCAGGGGGTCCAATTTTTTAGCAAAATTTTTTTAACTCAATAATTTAAGTGTTTTTAGGTCTAATATTGAATTTTATGTATTAAAACAGCCTATTTAGGCCTAAAAAGTATATTTAAACACTGTTTTTAACTAAAAAACCGTGTTTTTGACAGTAGATAAAAAAATATACTTCCAAATCGGTCGGGAGGGAGGGGGAGGAGGGGTGTCAGCCTCGCTAGGGGGGGTCAGGCCGGACCGCTCTCGAGCTTTGGGGGGAGGGGGGCCCTGAATTTTTTCTAGGGGGGGGGGGTTAAAAATTTTGGCTCTAAGGGGGTGACCCCTCTGTCCCCCCCCCAAAAACACCTATGTTTATCCTTGTTTTTATCCTTTTCTCTTCCAAACCTCCCCCTGCTTACCTATGGTTCTACTAACTAATCACAATTGCAAACACTTAGAACTTAATTTTTTTATTTTGCGTAAAACCGGATACTCAATTCAAGGCTAAAAAACCAGTTTTAAAAGTATAACCAAACACTAAACATATAGCAATATCAATATATAATATTACTAGCGTTGTTGTTGTTGTTGCACTACCTGAAACTTATCTTCCCTCTGCAGATTATGCAAAGGGCAGGCGCTAAACAAGGCAGGAGGGATATTACTAGCAGACCTGTGCACGGTCTGAAAATGCCCCCCCCGTTTTATTGGAGGATTTGCCCCCCCCCCCCGTTTTATTCCCCCCCCCCCCCGCCAGAAAATTAAAAAGTACCCTAAAAGTCTGACGGCATTTTTAACCTATGATGACGCCATCATCGCGAATTTTTTGCAGTTTTTAGCCTATTCAATGTATTTTAAGCCATTTTAGATTTATTTTTACCTTATTTATGCTTTTTTTGTCCCTGTTTTTCCTTTTTCCTTCTTTTTTCTCTTTTTTCTCCTTTTTTTCTCTTTTTTTTTCTTTCCCCCTGCTTGCCCCCCCCCCGTTTTATTGCCCCCCCCCCGTTTCAAAAAGTGCCCCCCCCCCCCCCCCCCCCCCCCCCGTTTCAAAAAGTTGCCCCCCCCCCCCCCCCCCCCCCCCGTTTTGGAATGCCCCCCCCCCGTTTTAACCCCGGGGGGGGGGGGGCAGGTCTGTGCTCACGTAGAGTGTTTTCGCCCATCATACATAAGACTGGACCGGCAAGCTAAGGGGGAGGGGTTGGCTAACATAGGTGTTTTGGGGGGGGAGGGGTCAACCACCCCTGAGAGCCAAAATTTAGAGGCCCCCCCTAGAAAAAATTCAGGGCCCTCATCCCAAAGCTCGAGAGCGGTCCGGCCTGACCCCCCCTAGCGATGCTGGCTGACCCCCTCCCCCCCCCCCCGAACAATTTGGAAGTATGTTTTTTGATTTACTGTATAAACACGGTTTTTTAGTATACATAAAATTCAATATTAGACCTAAAAACTTAAATTATTAGTTTAAAAAAATTTTGCTAAAAATTGGACACCCCTGACCCCCTAAATTTGAAATCTCGCACCCGGGGTCGACCCCCCCTAAGAAGCCAGGGGGTCCGGACCCCCTGAACCCCCCCTAAAAAATTTTGGCCTTCCACCCGGGGGTGGACCCCCCTAGCGGACCCGACCAAAAACACCTATGGTGGCTACCCTGGGTAAATGGTCCTTTGAAAGCTAGGAGGGGGTTTAAGGGGGTCTGTTTGTACCCCCCTAACTTTTTAGAGGGAGCGGGAGTTTACCCGGGGTAAGCCTGTTTGAAATCTAGAGGGGGGTTAAGAGGTATCCGGTTTCCAACCAAAATTATTTTAAATCGTCGATACAAGTTTTTTAGCACTAATATAAAATTTTACACCCCAAATTAGGTTTTTTTTTGGTATAAAAAGGGTACAAAAACGTGTTTGTGATAGTGACAGTAAATTTTGACCTAGATTTATACCCAAAATTTAGCTGGGAAGGAGGAGGGAGAGGGTGGATTGAGACTTTTACAAGGGGTAGGGTGTCAAAATAAATAAACATTTGGCAGTGGCGTGCCCAGGGGGGGCGGGGGGGGGGGCGCCCCCCCCCCGAAATCCGGTGAAGCCGGATTTTTTCGTAAGGGGGGACCGTTACGTTTTTTGAATTTCGGAAGAGAAAAAATTTTTTCTTTAAAAAACTTTCCTGATACCTTCCAAAAAATATTAATAGTCAAAAAACCGAATTTTCCCCGCTTCGCGGGTAGTTAAAATTTACAATTTATGCTAGTTTTTCGATTTCATTCAAATCGATTATGCCGTTCAATAGTTAAGGCATACATGTTAAATAAAACTACTATAAACACCATTAATCTCTTATTAACGTTTTAAACACATGTTTTATATGGATATGAATAAAAAAAACCTTAAATTTTGTTTTAATTATCATCTGGAATTAAAATTTCTAGTGTATTTTAGCGCCTTAAATTAAAAAATTTCCTCCCCGGGGGGTATTCTGCCCCCGGACCCCAGACAAGGGGCTCTGCCCCTTCACCCCGCTAGGGGCCTCTCGCTCCCCAGACCCCCCACTTCTGGGGGGCTGGGCCGCCCCCCGACCCCCCTTAGGGTTAGTATTTACCCCCCCGCCGCCCCCCCCGAAATGAAATTCTGGGCACGCCACTGACATTTAGGGAAAGAAGGGCCCCTAGATTTTTTTCTAGGGGAAGGGGTCCGAAATTTCAAGGCTAGGGGGGGGAGTGGACATAAACCGCACCCTACCCCCTATGTTCATGTATGCCTGGGAATGACATGAACATATATTCACTTTTGTTTTATAACCTAATTTGTAGTGATGGGCAGTTCTGGTTTCGGGTTCCGGATGTTCCAGGCAAAATTTGGAATTCCGTTTCCGGTTCCTTTCCTTTTCCGGATTTTTGGAAAATATCAATTCCGGTTCTGGTTCTGGTGTTCCGGAGGTTTCGCAGTTCTATAGGCAGTTCCGGATGTTCCGGGGAAAATTTTTCCTAGAATTTTTTTAGGCCTAGGGCCCAAGATTTTTTTCTAGAAGGGGGGTGCGAAATTTCGAGGCTAGGGTGGTGGACCCCATCTTACCCCCACGCCCCACCCATCCTTTGCTCATGTATGTCTTCATTGCGATTTGATCTTTTACGCTCAATACATCAGACACTGTTCTGTCACTGCACCATACGCTTAACTTTATAAAGAGGTGTATATACCAAGACGTGTAAAAAATGTTGATTGTTTCAGAAGACGCAACTCGATCTCTCAGCGGGCTGATCCTAAAGAATACAATACGGGTCTATTGGGATCGCTATAGCCCGGACATCCGCGCCTACATCAAGCGGGAATGTCTAAAAGCCATCGGGGACCCATCGGTCCTCATACGGGCCACAGTGGGTATTATAATCACCAACGTGGTGCTCCGGGAGGGCCATCGAAACTGGCCGGAGCTTCTGCCCTACTTGTGCCAAATGGTGGAGAGCCCGGACAACAACATCTGCGAGGTGAATTATAAAGTTGTTTAGGTTTTCACTTGAAAATTACAATAAGGTTAAGTCTGACTTTTAGAATGTAATGGTCAAATTTAGCTTTTGACTGGCAGCTTTACTTTACCCCGCTAGCACTAACTACCTATCGGACCCTTGAAAGCATTTTATATGGCTTGATTATTAGACCAGGTTTTATGAACCACCAAAGAAACAATAACAAACCGAGTTGTTGAGACTAAGATGGAACTTAGTTTAAGTGTATGCGTCTCAATTAATTTGTTTGTATTGTAATTGTGCTTATTATTTTATTTTATTTTTGTTTCAGGGCGCTTTCGGGGCGTTTCAAAAGATCTGCGAAGATTCGGCGGATTCCTTGGCCGCTGACACTGAAAATCGCCCTCTGGACACCCTTGTGCCGAAATTTCTCACATTTATGAAATCTCAGAATCCCAAAATAAGGTGAGGCGTGGGGGTGTATAAAAATGTTTATTAGTGACGTTCCTCAGAGCTTTGAAGCGGAATTTCGGTTTTCAAAGCTCCAGAGCAACCCTGAAAGATTCAAATAATTTTATAATTGTATACCGCCGAAAAAAATATTTATATATTAATAAAATATTACTAAAAACTTGTTTGGATTTGAACAGATGTTGCACTGATGTGTAATTACATATTCATGTGCTTTTTGTTCAAATTTTAGAAGGTTAGTTGGGATTTTAGAATAAGGGTAGGCCGTGGGGGGGGGGGAGTGATGGTGTTAACAATTTGAAATTTTTAGGCGTATAATCCCCCACTCAGGGTAATGGGGATGGTTGGGGTATCAGACCTGTGCACGGTCTGAAAATGCCCCCCCGTTTTATTGGAGGATTTGCCCCCCTCCCACCGGTTTTTTGCACCCCCGCCGCAAAAAAATGAAAAAGTACACTAAAAATATGACGCCATTTTTGACCTATAATGAAGCCATCATCGCGAATTTTTTTGCAGTTTTTAGCCTATTTTAATGCATTTTGAGCCATTTTAGACCTGTTTTTACTTTATTTTCGTTTTTTGTCCCTTTTTTCCTTTTCCCTTCTTTTTTCTCTTTTTTTCTTTCTCTCCTGCTTGCCGCCCTCGTTTTATTGCCCCCCCCCGTTTCAAAAAAGTTGCCCCCCCGTGCCCCCCCATTTTGGAATTGCCCCCCCGTTTTAACCACGGGGGGGGCAGTGCACACGTCTGGGGTATCACTTGGATTTAACATACCCCACACATTCCCGCTCCTAAACTTGGGAGTCCTACGACCAAAACTACAAAATAGAGTGTTTTGAGAGATACACCCCAATAATTTTTATGATATAAATTAAGTGGATTTTTGAAATAGTTTTGGAGAAGGGAATTAGAAAGACAACGATTAAGCCAACTACACAGAAAAAGCAACTATAAAATTTACCTAACCAATAAATATAAACACAATAACTTACCCACCCCACCACATAAACTTAAAACTTAAAAACAATAAACCTAAAACTGGGGTGGCTTCCCACCCAGTGGTATGCCGAGGATTTCATTTCGGGGGGCGGTCTGGGGGGAATACTAACCCTAAAGAAGGGTCTGGGGGGCGAGGGCCCTCAAGGGAAAAAATTTTAATTTAAGGAGCTAAAATACAATAAAAATTTTAATTCCAGATTATATTTATTACAATATTTAAGGTTTTTTTATTTCTCTACATTTAAAACATGTGTTTAAAACATTAATAAAAGGTTAATAGTGTTTATAGTAGGTTTTACAGTAGTAGATTTAACATGTATGTATTAACTATTGAACGGCATGATCGATTTAAATCGAAAAACTAAGATAATAAACTGTAAATTTGAACTACCCGCGAAGCGGGGAAAAATTGGTTTTTTGACTGTTAATATGATTTTAGAACGCAACAGGAAATTTTTTGTATTAATATTAAAGAAAAAATTTTTTCTCTCCCAAAATTCAAAAAACGGAAGGGAAAATTCAAAAAAAGGTTTTCCCTTACGAAAAAATCCGACTTCGCCGAATTTCTGGGGGGCGGCCGCCCCCTCCTCTGGGCACGCCACTATTCCCACCGATTATGGTAAATACATTAAAGCTGTTGATTATTAATCATATCAGACGTTTTTTTATATTCTTGGTTAGGAAATGTATGTGCAATAATTTTAATCAACATAAGTGGATTGTTCTTAGGTCCACATCCGTAAACTGTGTGAATTCTTGTTTACTGGTACAATCAGAAGCGCTCAACCCTTACATGGACACATTTCTTCAGTCACTTTTTGCATTAGCCAACGACACTGAAAAGGTTAGCAAAACTCAACTAAAATAGTAGACTTACATTTTTTAAAATTAATAATTTGTACAAGTACAAACAACATTTTGAAATGTTTTTGGTTTGTTTAAAAATAATTCGTACTAAAAAAATTCGTACTAAAAATTTTTTAAGTTAGCATATTTTTTAAACAGAACGTTTAGTTTATACAGTAAAAATATTGTGGTATAGTTTCGAATTTTATCTGCACATTAAAAATTATATTGTGTGTAAATCTACCATACTGTTGGCTTGGCAGCATGCAAGTGTTGTATATTTATAGCGTGTAGTACCTTTTGAAAAAAATATATTCTATTTTATTGTAATCTAGCTTGAAATTTTTTTGTTTTAAAACGGCAAAAATGTATTTATAAAATTGTGCATAAATATCTAAAATTTGTGAAAAGAAAATTTGTTGAAACCTAGAAAAAATTTTTCTATGTTTTTAAAATTAAGAAACGACAAAAACTCAATCGCCGTTTTTGCTATGAAAAAGCATCATCACTAAAGCTAGATATGTTTACAACAGCGCGCCCAGAACTGTTTTTCTAAATGCTGTGCTAGTGTGGTAGGTAGTAAATTTTGAAATAAAGCATAAAACATTAATAAATTTGATTATTAAGTCCTATGACACCAAAACCCAAAAAATATTTGCATAAAAAGAGCTAATATAATGGGGAAAACATTAAAAATATACATATTTTTTAGATTAAATTATAAATTAATTTTAAAAATTTGCTAAAACAGAATACGCATGGTTTGTGATAAAAAAGAATATTATAGAGTACTATAGGTGCTGCGTACCGAGCCACTTAACGACTGAGTCAATTAAGTGTAGCAGCTAAGGCAGAAACACACCAAAAGAGGTATGTTTCGCCTTTTACGGAAATTTTTGTGATTTTATAACGGTAATAAACCATTTGTCAACCCTCCTCCTTACGCCTGGAATTTAGACAGGCGCTCCTGGCTTGGGACAGGCACCAACCCTACAGTGCAGTCGGTGGCGGAGTTAACAAAGAAAATAAAATCAAATGACAGCATTTTCATTACGGCTAAAATATGGCATTTCAAAAGTTGAAGATAACACAGATACGAACAACTAAAAGCCTGTTGCAGAAAACTAATAAATCGGCAACCAGAGCTTTAGCTTATATGCATATACTGTGTAAAGCAATTCGTTGGGATTTTCTTGATTCGATCGTAAAGCGGTAAAGTAAAGGACTAAATGCGTAAGGAGCGACAACAAGTGTATAGAACTAATATAGAAATAACATTTTTTTGGGATACTTTAGTTCTAAGTCAAAAATTCTCTGAAATTAGCATTTTACAAAAGCACAAAGCAAATTAAATAAATTTATGTTTCTATTTTGTTTAGATTGACTCAGAGTTCGTTGACGTTGAAAGTGTCATCTATATTTGATTCAAACAACTATTGCAAACCGGACAAAAAATGGATAGAAAATCAACAAATTCTTCAAAGACCAATAATGGGGGAAGAAAGAAATAAAATCTCTAACGAAATGAAACAACGTAAAATGAAACCCACCCAATTTGCAAGACATTTAGCAAAAAAGTTGCCTACTATCAGTAAACAATCCGGAAATTTGGGGCGAATTCCAGTCATTAGTGTTTTATAAAAACTAAGTTCGGCCGCTTTACATGAACGCAGATTACACTTGAATCCAATTAAAGAGATCGAAATCTGAAACGAAACATTATGCCAAAAGCTGAACCAATTACAATTTCCTGGTTACGTCCAAAAACTGAACACCATTCCTTCTGTAATGATTCATGGGTATGTATGTATATTACGGTTCCTCTTTTGCTCTCTAATTTTTTGATTCTTTTATAAATATGTGTTAATGGCAAATTTTAAAATATTTGGCTATAAAGTATATAACATATATTTCAAGTAGTTTTAAGAGTGAATTCCTTTTAGATGTTATTTAATTTGAATAAAAAATCTTATCCAACTCCTTTTAGATACATAGAAGAGCAGCTAAAAATAGCCCTAGCTTTTTTGGCAAGAGGTGATTGTATAATTTACACGGATGTAAGTGGATCATTTGTTTCAGAACACTTAGTAAGGTTTGTTATTGTATCAAAAGTGCAGAGTACTATTTTATGGGGTAATTTTATTGTTGTCTAATTGATTCTAATGGATGTGTCAGGTCAAACTGAGAAAAAATGTGTAACACCAAAAATTGATTCCCAACAATTCACCAATGAAATAAATGTTGCAGACAATGGATATAAATAGAAAAGTAAAACTAGACGTTTCATCTGCATCAGATTTTGTTGTATACAGAATAAAGGCCCACTGATCTTTTAAAATTTCACACAAGTTATATTGATTTAGGTATCATTAATTATACAAGAAATAAAGAAGGTGAAATCGGAAAATAAACCTGAAAAAGTTTAAATAGTATAAATTGTTGCAGCTGAAGATAAGTGTGGACATTTTATAAAAGGATAAGCATTGTAAATGTGTTTTTTTTAAATATATTATAAAGGGGTAAATATTGTAAACCTGTTTTAAAAAAATAAACTTTTAATATTTTTAAGTAGTACGTTTGAATGGGGACATGAGCAAACCAACTAAAATTGTGCGGTTATCACGTGTTAATTTAAATTAGCAAATTAAAACGCAGAATTTTTTTTAATTACCGCCTTTCAAAAATATACAAAAATTAATCAATTTTAGCCCTATAAAAATTTGCATTTTTGTTCCAAATTATAGTAATTTGATCAATAATTGTTAAAATAAGGTGTTTAATCTTTACTATTAAACAGTTTATGCTGAAAATTTTAAATTATTTTATTGCTAAATAATCGATACAATACTTCAAGTCATCGAGGTCAGTTGGGTTTGATTTGCCTATAGTCTCTTATATAGGAATAGAAGTAAATTTGTTATAGTATTGATATTGTTTTTTGCTTTTGTTTTATGTTGATTATAAGAAAAGGAAAAATGAAAATCCTTTATTAAAATAAAAATTATAGAATAAACCAAATATCATGGTTTATAAAACACAACAATAACACTAAGAATTGATAGGATTAGAATTCTTTTTACTTTGTCACAATGAATGTTTAAAATGTATTATAATTATACTACGTAATATATTCCAACAAAAATAAGCAATAAAAACCCAAATTAAAATTATGTATGTATTATAATTTTATTATTGTTATTATATATATCATAATTACACTACAATTACATTATATATTTAAGATAATAATAAATGATATATAAATTCGAAGAAAATATGAAAACCGCTGTTAGTACAGCTACAAGGAGGTCAATTTATAACTTTTTTTTTCAATGTTTCGTGCGAAATAATCTACAACGTCCGTCAGCCAAGGACTACTATAAATCTTGAGTAAATAGAAAGTAGGTAGCCTCGTTTTTGTACGATCGTGATCTATGGGCGTTTGCTATTCTCAGTAATAGTAATCTTCAGTAATTCTCAGTAACGACATCAGATTCTCTGATTTTACCTTCACAGCTGTTTCCTAACCTAAGCTTACGTGTTCCTAAGCCTAAGCAAAACCAAAAAAAACACTCTAAGCTTTTGCTACGCTGTTGTTTGATAAGTTTAGCTTATTTTTTTAGGTTTTGCTTAGGCTTAGGAACACGTAAGCTTAGGCTTTAAGAAGAAGGCTAAGGTTGTTTTTTTAGGTTTTATTAGGCTTAGGAACATGTAAGCTCAGGTTAAGAAACAGCTGCGGGGGTTAAATCTGCAGAGTTAATTCCTGCTAGCCGCTAAGATTGGTCATTACTGAGAATTACTGAGAATTACCATTACTGAGAATAGCAAACGCCGATCTATGCCGACGGTTCTGCCGACGGTTTTAAAAAATGCCGACGGTTTGATAGTAAAATTGCTATAAAAACAATACCCAAAACAAACTGTCGGCACT